>JAJGRW010001035.1:67432-102881 GCA_025461045.1 Carex parvula | reverse complement strand
GGCAGTTTCTCTCACTATCTTTTTCTTTCTCTTCTCTTTCCCTCTCACTTTCTTTCACTTCACTTTTCTTTGCACGTTTTCTCTCACTATCTTTTTCTTTCTCTTCTCTTTCCCTCTCCCTCTTTCTCTGGTTTTTCTTTATATCATAATTTCTCCGCAATTTCTGCAATGAAACAGTATATGCCAGTGAATCAATTACATGCGTTGTCATTAATGTCAAACACAGAAATAACCCTAGTGCAATTTACACCCAATATTTCACCCTATTTATACGTAACATTCTAAAAGTTCTAATTTTTCCTGCTACATTTTTTCATAACTAGTTCCTATTAACCTGGTAAAAAATGACCATAAATCTTTTCTTGATTCAGTTCAATTTGAACTTGAAAAGTAAAAATTAACAGCGTGTATGGGGACTGATAAAACAAATTGTATTTACTCCTTTCCCATCACACTAACCCAATTACATAATTTGGAAATTAAGTACCTCAAGGAAAGACAAGGTACGACACCCCATCTGGTACTGAAACATCTCATTCAGTGATTCCGCAAATAAAGATATCTGCAAAAAGGAAAGTGCTAACATCACTATTTATGCCATAGTCGATAAAAAAAAATATATAAAACAAATTAGAACACAGCAAAACCTCGAATGTTGATTCAGCAATGTCTTTGTCATTATATTCCAGAAGACCATCAAGAGAAATTGAAGTAGACCGAACCTACACCGCAGAAAAGGCGCACATTGTAAGTAAACCAAATCAACTTTAAGTGTATAACTAATCTTTTACTTGTTAAAAACTCTATCAAAGGAAAATGATTTGCATACTCCTAAAAAGCATCTTGGAGTGGCTACTATAAGATAATATGACAAAACCAAAATGGAGACTCAAAAAAGGGAACACCCTGTCCATACCAGTGTATTTGACACTGGTACGGACGGGACACCGGTACAAATTTGCAAAATAGGCTAAATGATTGACACAACCAGTAAACATACTCTTGAAAAAACAAATTGGAGATTCAAGAAGAGGATACCCTGTCTGTATCAGTGTGTTTGACACTGGTACATACAGGAAACCTGTACAAGTGTGCAAAATAGGCTAAATGACTGACAAGACCAGTAAACATACTCTTGATCCCTTGTTCCTCGTCACTTGAAGTATGAATCCTGGGTGCCTAGGCGGTTCTTCGTGCTTTGATTGTTCTTTGACATCCTTATGTGGAGATGATTTATGCTTTGAATCAGATGATCTTGGCTCAGATTTCTTCTCTTTAACTTCCTTTTCTTTCTCCTTATGTTCCTTTTCTTTGTGTTCCTTCTCTTTTTCTTTTTCTTTCTCTTTCTCTTTATGTGGTGCTTGGGCCTCCACTTCGATCTTAACGGGACACTTATTAGCAACACTTACTGCATTTAAAATCTCTTCTTTTTTCTCTTCCTCAGTTTTAACATCCTTTTCGACTTCTGTTATTGCACTTGCCGCATTTTCTTTCACACCAGAAGCCACAACCTTCCTTTTCACAACTCTTCTAATAACCATTTTCTTCATTTTTGCAACCTCTGTTTCTTGTACAGAGTCTTCATCTTTAGACTGTTCAACTGCAATTTCTTCTTTCTTAATAACAGTTCCTGCAGTCGCACTTGCATCATCACCAGACGCCTTCTTCTTAATGACTCGCTTCACAATTTTCTTTTTGATGGTTTTCTTTGCGGAACCCAAATCATCCACTGTGGCCTCCTCTTGATCTGCCTTCACCTCAGTTTTGATCTCGTTCTTTTCGACATTAATTTCAGTTTTAGTATCATCTTTTTTCTCAATTGGAATTTGTTTTTCGCTTGATGCAGACTTGTTATCTTTGTCTTCAGGTTTAGTGGAATCAACTTTTTCAGTCTTGTCGGTTGACCTTTTGTTCTTCGGGGAGTTGCAGTTTTCTGATTTACTACTACTCTTCCCTCCTAAAAAATGAAGATAAGAATCTAGTATTAGTAGATATAACTAAATAATTAACTCCCAACATCATGTTTAATAAAAAATGACTGAACTAAAAGTAGTATTAAGAATCACCTTCCATACACCCCTAAAAATATCGCAAGTGCATAAACACAGATACAAAATAAAATTTTACAAGTTTACTGGCTGCCTCGCCTTATTAGATCAAAATTCAACTTTCAATGAAAATGGAGCAAATGCCTACTCCCTACAGGATGAGTGCAATGCGGGTGGATAAAAAAAATGCAAATATCAATAAATGTCAAAGTACCTTCTCTCGATTCCTTCTTTCCCTCGTTGTGTTCTTCTTTCTTTTCCTTACGCTTCTAACACATTAAGTAAAAAGTTAGCCAAATTTTTTTCAGAATACAAAGAGCAGAGTTTCTTTAAAATTCATAACAAAGGCGGTAAAGCAGGCAAGTCATGCTGGATTCAGGTTGGGTCATTTTACGAATCAGCACTTTCAAATCTATGTCACTTCAGATCTACTCATCTTTGAGTTATTCAGGACCAGAATGGGTTCTGGTCAGAGTCAAGTTTGTGTTTTCCTTTCTAATTTGGTCAGGCCCTTTTAAATTACGTTGCAAAGATTTTGGTTTACTTAAATTCAAGCCCTTTCTGTCTCGGGTTGTTTCAGCTCCAGGTTGGTGATTCCATATCCTCTGAGGTAACATGATATTTCTGTTTGGATCCGGACCGTTCGATCAGAATCCGGGCCAATCTGATCGGAGGTGGAATGTACAGGGCCCCTTTGATATTCGTGTGGATTTTGATCGGACGGTCCAGATCTAAAAAGAAATATGCTGTTACCTCAGGTGATAAGAATTCCAGGGCATTTGTATTTGATATCTCAATTATGCCGAGTTCAATCTAAGTAAGCCCTTCAGGGCATCTGTATCTGCTCTTATTCCGGACTCAGATAGTATGACCTGCTTTTTCAGTCTGGATTACCCATCAAATCAACCCACTGACATCATCTAGGAGTTGGTTTTGATGACATCAGCAAATCAATATAGTGCATCAGTTTAGATTGGATGATCCGGACCAGAAAACCCTAAACCCTTAAATGAGTCAAGTTTAGCCAATTATAGTTTTTATGTTCTTCCAGAAACTAAATTCACCTTTTCTTCTTTCTGTTCTCTTTCTGCTAGGGCTTTTTTGTGAGCGAGCCACTCATTTCTCCATGCCTCTATCGCAGGAATGCAGTCTGACAGATTTGGCACAAATAGGACAGTGATTTCTTTACGGATACCACTCCCTTCTTTTCGAACTCTTTCATAATGTATCTGCAAAATAAAATAGAAAAAAAAATAAAAAATTAACCAAAAAAAAACATAGTATTAGTTGATATGAGCACACTTCAATGTAACATAACATGCCTCGAGAAATCTATTCCAGTGCTGACACCCTTGCAGATCAACTTGAGTTGCCTCCTTGACATGTCTATTCATATACAGACAAGAAAGAAGTTAGCAAAACACAGAAATTTTCCCAATTTAGACAACAGTGGATTAGAAGAAAAAAAATAACAAAAAGCAGATCAGGACCTGATAGCAGCTTTAATCAAACCAGAGTCACTAACGAGCGGGTCCCCACCATCTATGGCTGGATTCCATGAGCCCCCAATTGCAAGCAATTCACGGTCTTTTCTCACTATTGCAAATTTCAGTACATGAGAGAGATGTATGGCTCGTTCATCAGAGGAGGAACACAGTTCACTCAGAGCATTATTGCTTATGCCACTCATCAGAAGCACCTAATAAGAAAAATAAAATAAAATAATTCAGGTCTCTAACACAGTTTTAATACATTCATTTGATGTTTCAACTAATGAAGATTAAAAAAGGGCACCCTTTAATGACCTTATTCTTTACCAACTGAGCATTTTCATGAAAAAAAATACACAGCTGCTTATGCATGCAGAAATTCAAATGATCCCATTCTAATATTTTGGTACATGTCAAAGGGATATGTCTTAATTCCATCACGCCTGCTCCATAGTGACAAATTCAGAATTGAGGAATAAATTGACGAGGTCTGAAATTCATGATGCGGGTATAATACGGGTATAGCTCAGGAATAGTTCGTTTTCTTATAATGTGTATAAAAATAACAAAATTCTGAAGTATTAAGAAAGAAAACAAATTCTGCAAATAATTCATAAAATTCGCAGATAATTCAGGAAAATTTGGGAAAAAAATCACAACATTCATTTAATATTGTTCATTCGGGGGTGCTGAAAATGAATTCGCAAATAATACGTGAATTATTAGCGAATCTGTCACAGCTCACCTTGGCATTCCAAACAATGTCCTCTTTGTTGGGGCACATTGCTTTTTCTGAGGAAGCACGCCCTTCACCATTGACTTCTACAAAATCATGCTCAAAGCTGCTCAAACAAAAATAAACCACATCAGAAAAGGACAGAAAATTTAGAAACTACAAAATTCTGTAATTTTTTTTTTAGTGAGGCTACAAAACTATGCATAGCGCACTTTGGTCTGTACTATACGCATAACTCTAATTTCAAAGTCCAAATAGTTGATCTGAACCGCTCAACGTGATCTCTATTTGAAAATGTACTAAAGGTCGAATTTTACATTTCTTTACTATTTTTTTTAAAAAATTTAGATAGGTAGAAAATCACTACTTTTGGATGGTCCATAATCTTTAGATCAAGTGATTTTGTACTTATTTAAAAAAAATATATAAAACTGGCCTCGAAGAACATTGTTATATGGAGATCATGATGAACAGTTCGGATCAACTATTTGGACTTTGAAAATAAAGATATAGATTCATAGTACAGATCACAGTGCCCTATGCATAGCATAGCACCGTAGCCTCACTCTTTTTTTTTTTTTGGTCTGAGCGGTGTACTTACCTTACTGGAGTATATAAAGAGAGGTTCATGTTTTCCTTGGGCCATTTCAGGACAACCTAGACAAAAATTATACTGAATTAGTAAGAGATGTCATAAAATCAAGGGGCTCCAGATTCCTATAAAAAAATAAAATCACCTTTGAAAAGTCTGGAGCAACAGCTAGCTTTGGATACCGCCTTGTCAGAGATGGGTAATCCCTCTCAACATCCACCAAGCAAAACGGAAAAACCTATAGTGGTAATTTAAGTTGATTATAAAATAATACTTGTATTTAGACTATGTGTTTAGACTTGTAATCCCTTTCAACATCTACAATCAGCTTATTGTTAAGACTAGTGTTTCACACCAAACACATATACGGTGATGTATTTAGGACCAGCCCTTAAAAGGTTCTAAGGTAAATTCAATAAACAAAATAGAAGGTGATTGTAAATAACTGTACGAAAAGTTTCTCATAACTCACTCTCGGAGAAGGGCAGTAAGGAAAGTCACGTTTATAACATGACTAAGTATGACCAAATTTGCTTAGAAAAGGGGAAGGAAGCGATCAAACAAGTCAAAGAACGAATTTCCGAACTTGACAACGAAAAACAAAGCAACGCCAAATGTAAGCATTTAAAAAGCTTTTAAGCCAGAGTATGTGATTACTTGCGGAATTCTTTACCTTGCACAAATACTCCCTCTTTTTCTCTCGTACCGGTGAACGTGGCCTTCAGAAGACAAACAAACAGAAAAAAAACAAGAAATCAATTCACAAGCGACGTCACAACAAACATACTGGCAACCGCATCAATCTTCAAACAATCGAGAGAAAGAATTAACAACTTTAACCTAATCACTGAATCGCGTCGTGGTGACACCCTTCTTGCACCTCTGCTGTCATCCCGTAGCACTGATGAAGCACGCCTGTCCTTTGACCGCTCCCGTCTTGACTCAAGCTTCCTCTCCGGCTCCTTCTCCCTTTCACGAGCCCGCTGCCTCTCCCTCTCCCTTTCCCTTTCTCGATCTCGATCTCTTTCCCTTTCTCTTTCTCTTTCTCTTTCTCTTTCTCTTTCGCGTTCCCGGTCTTTTTCTCTGTCACGTTCTCTCTCTCTATCCCTTTCACGGTCACGAAGCCTGTCTCTCTCTCTTTCTCTTTCTCTTTCTCTCTCGTGGTCCTTCTCACGCAGAAGTAGGTCCCGCCGAACGTCTTCGTCCCTTAGGACATCTCTAACGGAGGTGGCTGAGGTGGTAGAGTAGTCACGACCTGGAGGCAAGCTCACACCATAGCTCGCCGCCAGGCTGTCACTTCGTCTCAGGTCAGTAGCAAGAAGGGAGGCCTGTCCACCAGCTCGGTACGGCACGGAGCCTAGGATGGAAAGGGCAGAACGTGGGTCCGCCTCTGGTGGGCCCCGCAACACATATGGATCTTGGGATGAGTAGTAGTCTGACTGTCTGCTAAAAATTGCATATGTTTACTCAGAACTAGAGATAGGTGACACTGCTCACAACTGGAGATCACTTGGAATCATAACTTTTAGTTTTACTCCAACAGTGATTACGTAATAATAATACAAACTAAATAGGAAACTCTGGAGAACTGTAACTGACAAACAAAACACAAAGATTAAATATTGGAAAAGAAAAATGATTTCCATATACCTTAAATCAGAAGAGGGCGGAAGTTGGGCTTTCAGAAAATGTTGCTGACGAAGCGATGCTGCCTATTTAAAGAATAACAAAATGTCATTAACTTTCACCTCATTATTTATGTACAAAGAAAACAATATTTGCATGGTTAATCAATGCTGATACAACCACAGAATTTTGCATGTATACCAAACAACCTTAATTCACAAATAATTTAACATTAGCTAATTTTCGTCACCAGTTGCCTTTACAAGTATATGCACGTAATTGTTGCAAATTGCCTATACAAAAAATTTAACAAATAAGGCACCAAATTACTAAAAATATCCTTCATCGTCCAAGTGGTCACAGAACGGAGAGCAACAACAAACAATAACTATGTCCATATTTATATACCAAAACAACAAAATATAAGGTAAACCTGGTGAGAGTGTCCTACAGGATCGGCATATCTCCTTTCTAAATCAGCCGGCATCTCTCTTGGCACATAGCCCGTATGGTGTTCGCTATAATGCCTCCTCTCTAATGCTGCATAATCAACACCATACCCACGGCTCGACGTCGAAATATAGTCATCAGTCATTGCCAGATTGGATCCTAGACCTGACAAACCAGTATGGCTGGACGAACCTTTGCTGCTCACACCACCGACCTAAACCGGTAAAGGTATAATGTAACAGTTATACTGTTTTCATTTCAATGGCATATATTCACCTATAATTACATAAATATGACATAATAGGTAAGAAATAATCAAAAGGAAACCTGTGGTGCAACGCTAAGGGAGGATGAGCTGTATGCTGTTGAATAAGTGGCCCCACCATATTGACTGCCATGAGAAGCGGCATGGCTTCTATATGCCGCCACGTCAGCATCTGGACCTGATGCAAGTCGTGCTGCCAGACTCGCATCTGCCGCACCATATCCATCACTCCCGGGCTGCCAAATCACCACATCAAATGAGAATTTAGTCAACAAATTAATAAAAGGAACAATTCTGTCAGATTATTTTTAAGAAAAATCTTACGGTTTGTCCGTAAGTCTGATGGCTGCCATACGGTTGACGCCCGTACGGATTTGTCCCTTTTGAAGGGTACATCTATAAATTATCCTGTAAATTAAACAGTAAACTGATTACAATTCTACCCAAGAAAATGTTAATCTTAAAAATCAACGATAGATAATAGGAATCAAGAAGTAGCAAAGCCAGAAACGTAGTTACTTGATAAAATGTTACAGATTGTTTCGAGGACGAACCAAAAAGAACCACAAAAGAAATCTTGAAAAAGAAGGCGACCAAGGATAGGAAGAAAATAGACAATGAAGGGTTTTCGCGCAGAGAGAAATCGGTGGGGTGATTGCCAAGAACTAGGGTTTCAATGGAGGGGAGAGGTCGGATCAGATGTGGCGGACAAAAATATTACCAATCGTGTAGAATTCACAAATAAAATTTAGATATCAAATTTGTATAAATAGAAATTGAGTAAAACGGAGAAACGGATCCGTTGTACATTATTTTAAGAGGAGTTGGTGAACATAATTTTAAAGTTTATTAAATTGGTTTCAAACAAAATACAAAGTAGATCAGTTTTAACGGTTTGAATATATCATTTGAACTCAATTCAATAAATTTGGAGTTATGCTCATCAATCACTCTTGATGATATAAACAACAATAATATATAAAAAATTTAATTAAAATATTTACACCATCTAAATCATGCCTATAGTGTTGAATCTAAATTTACATGTTGAATTGGTTTCTCGAATTGTAGCATCTCAATCCTCAGTTTTCAACTCAGTTCTTTTTACACATTTTAAGAGGTGGGTTATTTTTTTCATTCAATCTCGTTCATAGTTCTGACGGTCTATGAGGAATTTTGTGAATCTAAAACTACAAATGTCTTCTACGTAATTTTTTCTTTCAAATGAGATCTATGTTGAAGTATTTTCGGGTTCTTCGTCGCACAAGTATTTATACCTGATCATGCAAGTGCGGATAGTATGAAATATTTGATATTAAAATATGGAATATGTTAGATACAAAAACTTGACACGTGAATTATGCAAGTGCACTTGCATATTGAGGTATAAATACTTGCAATATTTAATATTAATACTTTCATATGTCATCCAATTCCATATGGGAAAAAATAATTAAAATTTGATATAATCTGTTAGGTACAAACACTTGACACATGAATTATGCATACTTGCATACTGAATATGAATACTTGCAATATTTGATACTAATATTTTCCGACGTCATCCAATGTTATATAAAAAAAAATTGATATAACATGTTAGATACAAACACTTGACATATGAATTATTCACACTAGCATAATGAGGTATAAATACTTGTAATATTTGATATCAATACTTTCAGAGGTTATTCAGTGTCATATGATTTTTTTTATATAATATGTTAGGTACAAACATTTGACATGTGAACTATTCTCACTTGCATGATGAGGTATAAATACATGCAATATTTGGTATTAATACTTTCAGACGTCATCCAGTGTCATATGTAAAAAAATACTTGCATGACGAGATATAAATACTTGCATGACGAGGTATTACTTGTGTGACGACAGACCCGAAAGTACTTCATCATGGTCTCATTTGAAAGAGAAAATCGCTTAGAAAACGTTCGTGGTTTTAGATTCACAAAATTCCTCACAAATCGTCAAAAATATAGACGAGATTGCACAGAGAAAAAAAAATCAGAACGTGTATGGTTCTCCTATGTAGTTTGAGTGGTCTGGTGCGGGGACTTTGGAGGATTTATTAGAGGACAATTATTGACATAAAAATTGTTCACATCATAGGTATAAATATTTCCGTGCATAGGGTTAAATAGTTTAGAATGTCAATATTAATATTTTTAGACAAAAAATTCAGTATTAGAGTTTTGCGGTCTCATAGTTATAATTCCCCATATAATTTTGAGTGGTCCCCCATTTTATGATCCATTATCAAAAGATAAATAATCATCTAAGTGATCCTTGTCTTTTCTTTTTATAACTTATTGCTATATATGTTTTCTTAAAAATAAGTTTTTCTACGTAATCCGTCCAGCCCATAAAATTCGAATGCTTTATATAAATTGAATAACTTTATCTTAATTAATTAGTTACTGATTGAAAATTCTCTAACCCAACTATAATAAGAATTCATATCCCCTACATTAACTCACCGTGCGTTAATACATCTGGACTGTCCAATTGAAATCAACACTATTATTAAAGGACCTCATGTGTCATAGACGTGAGCCGGATTAGCTCGGATCCTAATCAGACGGCCGATGTGTATTAAACTCAAACGATTCTCTTTCGAGTTAAACTGATTAATCCGGTCATTTATACCCCTAGAAATTGCAAATATGAACTCTTTATGGATTATTGGACTTTCAACCCGGGCCCTGCAAAGTACATACGGATCCAAATTCAAAGCCACTAGATTTGAAGCCTAACTCGATTATAAGTTCAATTTTGGGCCTAATAAAGGCCTAGTTATGATTTCTGGGTTGGTTAAGATTTGATCCTGATTAACCGGGCCGGGTATCTGTTGGTACTTTTAAGTTTCAAAATGTTGCTGCTATATTATAATAAAGAGGAGGGTTTACCTCTATTTTGTCTTCATCATACCTCTATTCTTTAAAACTTTAATAACTCAAAATTTAAAATTTAAAATTCAAAATAAAACCGTTGGATATGAACTACATCATTTTATCAATGCACGTGTAAAAAATTATGACATTTCAACTTTGTTTTGGTTGTCATCTTGAGCTTGTAAAAATGTATACTAATGTGGATAATTTCTAGATGTTGATTTTTCAACTTATTGATTCACATAAAAAAAAAATTAAAATGTGATATTTTTTTATGAGCACATAGGAAAAATAATATAGATAGCATTTAACTGTTTTATTTTGACGTTTAAGTTTAAACTTTGAGTTAAAATGGAGGCATGATCGAGGCACAAAAAATGGAGGCATTTGAACCCTCCTCTATAATAAAATATTAACAATAACCATTAATAATAATAATATACCAATACCAATAATAATAATAATAATAATAATAATACACAATTCATAAAGAGTTATGTTTAAAATATATGTAGTTGAGTACCTCAAGTACCAAGTTCTTAAACTAATATAATTTATTTCTTGTTACTTTGTTATAATTCTCGTACGGTTTATTATATTATTTTTCATTTTATAGTACTTTAGTGTTTTTTAAAATATATTAATTTGTGTAAATTTGTTGGGGTAACTTTTTATAAAAATAATTTAGTTTAAATTATTAATATTTTCTTCTTCGACAAATTATTAATATTTAGTTTAAAATAATCTAGTCTTTTTACAAAACAGTTGAAATTTTTTAATGACCTTATCATAAATAATTAACCAAATTTTAAATTGATTCAAACTTGATAGACGTCATATCCAAATAACTGTGAACATCTCTGCAATTTTAATTCTCTACAATTTTATTTTTCATATAAATAGTCATTATTATTTATTAAATATCATGTCACTAACTCACTATACATGATCATCAGATCATGTATACGTAATGCTTACAAACTTGCAATGAATTCGTTAATCAAATATTCAAAATTTGAATTGTAATTTTCCATAAAAAAATTTCACCAAAAAAAATGGGAAAATACCTTTTAATAGAAAAAGGAGAGAAAAATTGTTTATATTCTTTACCAATTTTTGTTGATAAAAAAATTCTTTTCTTAAGAAACTCTTCTTTCCTCCTTTAAGGAACAATAATTTATTTAAAATTAACACTAATTACCTGTTGCAACTATCAAATTTCCTGAATTGAGTTTCTAATTGAGATTTACCAGTCAAACAAGGAATCAGTCCTGAATAAAAAAATGTGCATCGGATGTTAATTTGGTCATTACCTACTGCGACCTAAAACACTTCCAATTTGATGATTTAAAAAAAAAAATACAGATTACATGTAAAGGTTGTCAAAGAAAGAGTAGAAGAAGAAATATGCCGATATTTTTATTAATACCTCCCAAAAAAAACAAATTATCAAATCTGCTCCCACCACAAACTTATTTTTATTTCTACCCCAACCGCCCGTCCAATGGGCGGTCCGCTATAAAACCCCTATAAAAGGGGTTTTTCTCTCTCCTGATGAGCACAGTATTCATTCCTCCAATCCAACAAATTTCCAGAACCGAAAGAGAGAAAGAGAGGCGATTTTGAGGCGAGTTGAGGTATGACAGTAACAAACGAGGTAAGAAAGCGAGCAACCGAGATCGTGGCGTAGCGAGAGGAGGGTCAATTAGTGATCGAGGTAAAAATGAGAAAAAAAAGTACAAGTGTCAAATATGTCGTGATTTTTTTAATTGTGAGACATGTTCAGTATGAAATTTCAGACGATGACTTTGTGGAAAACCCCTACGGCTTTGGTTTGAAAAAGAAGAAAGTTGATCCAGAGCCTCCAGCATCGGACGATAAGTTTGTTCCATGTACTGGTAAGGTTACCACTTCGTCTGCTGTGACTGATCCAGATCAGGCAAACTCTGATGATGACTTTGTTCCATGCACTTTCAAGGCTCGTTGTAAGAAATAGATTTTTTAGAAATTTATGTTGTAGAATTTTTAGAAATTTATGTCGCAGACTTTATTTCATTAGTTTTGTATTTGTTTATATTTTATGTTGTTAGTTTTTGTATACGTAATTAAGTAATAAAAATAACAAAAATGAAGCATATAAAATAATCGAGGCAAATAAAAAATTGCATAGTTCACAAACTACCAATTAGAATAGTTCACAATATACATCTAAAATAGTTCATAACATAATTTAACAAAACTTGGTAATCAGCGACGACGGCCGAACAAACTCAAAATACGACGTCTGGGTCTGGGTGCAGCTGGTTCTGCGGCACTACCGGATGTCTCTCCATGGCTACTACCGGTTCCTGGGCTTTCATGAGTGCGGTGGCTACTACCAGTTCCTGGGCTTTCACCCCTGCGGTGGCTACTACCGGTAGCCTCAACAACAAGTCTAGCATTTTCTCTTTCGTTGGCTTCGTTAATGGCATCTGCATTGCATTCCAGTTGAAATAAAATCAAAATAAAATATAAGTAAACAAATAAAATATAAGTAAATAAATAAAATATAAGTAAATAAAAGGAATCAACCGTACCTGCTCGCTGCCTGTCAGTTGTTGAACGGCGGGCCTGATGTTCCATTCGCCTACCTTCCATCTCGTCCATGGTCATTACTTGACGCTTGTGGGGTCTTCTTCCTTTTCTGATCCACCCGCTTGCGGGACAGACTCTATCACCAACATAGGGCGGCCACTGATACTGGTTGGGATAAGGATGGAAAGATGCACCCCAAGTACTCGCAAGGTACTCGGTACGGTACATGTCTGCGACATAATCATCCTCAAAGAAGTTTCTCTCCCGGCACACCGCCATAACATGAGAACAAGGTAGGTGAGCCAACTGGATTCCTTGGCAAGTGCATGTTACAGTATTGTCAGGTGCAAAAATAACAACATACTTGAACATCCTTTTCACAAACTCCATAGTCCCATCCGGTCTACGGCCGGTTGGAGCAAACTCATCTGGACAGTGCACTTCGAATTCCAATTGGTTATCCCCGTACGGGACAACTCTCATAACTGCACCTTTCTCCCTATGTTTCCTTAGTTTCCCCTCCACCCTTGTTGAAAACGTTTGATTCCTGGACAATAATTCAGAAAATATAAGTCAACAAATAAAAATATACATACCTTGGCAAAATCTCTGGATAAAAATATACATACCTGGACAATAATTCGAGGGCTTTAACACGCCGTGCAACAAACCATGCATTTAACTTGTAGAAGGTGTCCTCCACAATTGCTGCCACGGGCAACTGCCGGCTCTGCTTGAAAACAGCATTCAAGGACTCAGACCCATTTGTGGTCATAATTCTCCATCGGAAACCTCCATCACTGGCTTGCAATATCTTCTCATATGCGGGTGGCTCAGCCAGATCGGCGGAATTATTTTTTTCCACCTTGAGTAAGTACAAATTTGCCTTTGGACAGTACTGCAAAAAAAAAACATTCAGATGAGAAAACGTTTGATTAAATAATTCAGAAAATATAAGTCAACAAATAAAAATATACATACCTTGGCAAAATCTTTGAACATCTCTTCCACCCTTCTCGGCTTCTTCTTCTTGCAACCAATTCTGAATGTATCTGCAACCCATTTTCCAGATCCGCAGTTCTTGTGTAGGTTGTCTGTAACATGTTGCATACACAGCCTATGCACACAATCGCCGTTCGCTGTCGACTACCCGAAATCTAGACGATCAAAAACATATTTGATTCCTTTGTGCTGGTCTGATATGACACAAAAGAACCGGTCGCCAACCACTTGTCTTCTTACGAACCTCATGAAAAATCTCCAGTTTTCCCCGTCCTCCTGCTCAACAATTGCAAAGGCCAAAGGCAACAACTGGTTTTCAGCATCATATGCACATGCGATCAGCAGTCTCCCGTCATAACGGCCAGACAGGAAGCATGCATCCACACTGATGACCGGTCTAATGTATGGCACAGCTTGAATACATGGACCGAACGCCCATGCTATGGCCTTGAATTGCAACGCGTTGTCGACAGTCGGTACGCTTATATTCCAACATTCAAAGACAGTGCCGGGATTTGTACTTGCTATGGCCTGCAGCAATGGTGCAAGCAAGTTGTATGAACCATGCCAGCTACCGAACATTCGACAAATCGCAAGTTCACGCCCTCTCCACAACCTGTTGTATTTTGGGACGACATTCTTGTAAACGCGTCTGACATGTCTAGCGACCTCCTTAAGGCTCATCGATGGGTCCTCCTTAACGTCATTCTCAATTACATCAGCAATAAGTGAAGCCGTAAGATTTGCATGGTCTTTCCTTGATGACGCAGCCTTGCATGTGTGAGGTGGTTCACACTTCTTGGTTTTGAAGAGACAGACATCTCATTTACTGTGCTGGAATTACTGTTCACCATCGCCTCAAAATCAAATTACTGTGCTGGAATTACTGTTCTAAAAAACAATTGGAGTTCTAAAATAGTTCTAAAATAATTGGAGTACTCAAATTACTGTGCTGGAATTACTGTTCACCATCGCCCCAAAATCGCCTGACAGCTCTCTCATTCGGTTCGAGAAATTTGTTGGATTGGGGAATGAATACTGTGCTCATCAGGAGAGAGAAAAACCCCTTTTATAGGGGTTTTATAGCGGACCGCCCAGCTGCTGGGCTGTCGGATCAGGGTAGTGGATCGCCCAGTGGCTGGGCGGCTGGGCGGTCGGATCAGGGTAGTGGATCGCCCAGTGGCTGGGCGGCTGGGCGGTCGGATCAGGGTAGTGGATCGCCCAGTGGCTGGGCGGTTTGGTCGGGAAATTGAACCGCCCAGTGGACGGACGGTTGGGGTAGAAATAAAAATAAGTTTGGGGTGGGAGCAAATTTGATAATTTGTTTTTTTTTTGGGGTATTAATAAAAATATCGGAGAAATATGTATCAACATCACAATCGTCGCAAGGTCAAAAAAGGAAAGAATAGTTACCTAGATGTGACCCGGATATATTTGAAAAAATAAAATATTACCCAAATTAGAAAATTACAATTGGAGCTAGATGTAGGCGCCAATTCACAGTGATCATAATTATTATCTATTAAATGTCATGTCACTATATATGATCATGCATACGTAATGCTTGCAAAGTTGCAACGAACATGAATAGGAGTTTGGTTGTTGGATAATAAAAAAAAATTTCCATGGATTTTTTTATTATTTTAAAGTAGCAAATCAATTTATTCTCTGGAAATATGTGACCACTAATTAATGCAATTCATGTTTTATCATAGATAGATCAGACATCAACTCGGTAAAATTTTACAAAATCCACAAGTTATACAAAAAAAAGAATTTTGAACCGGATTTTTATATCAGTTTGGTTCAACAATTTTATAAAAATGTCCGGTTAAGTCAGTTTACAATGGACCATTAGCTTGAGCATTATTAAAAGAATCAAATCAAACAAGTGACCGGTTCGTTTTTCCGATCCAATCAACTTTTTGGGTCGGATTCTAATAACACAATGTCTCATAACATATAAAAAAAAGATGATGAGGAAAAAATCGATCCTAATTTATCAAGGCGTCTCAAATTTTCTATATTTTGTTACATTAATTTATTTTTTGGTTTTCCATAATTCTCATGTGTAAGGAGATGATATTCACACTACTAAATTTGTAATTGACACAACACAACCTAAAATTTAATATTGATTGACAAGTATTGCCCTACTTATTAGTCCAGCAATTATGGCGTTTGTAATACCAAATTAGCACAGCTTTAGTTTCCTTTTTATTTATTCTTTTGCTTACGCTTCCTTTTATTTCAATCAAACAAAATAAAGAGAACTCTTATACTGTTTTCATTGTAATTAGATCCTTTTGATTTTTTTATTAAATATTTTAATTCTCCTATTTAATATGCACAAAACAAAATACTATTAACGAGAGAAAACAAAATTGCATGGCAGTGGAATATCAAATTAAATAAAAGAACTAGCTGATGCAAAGTATAATAGTTATGTAACAATGATACCAGTTGGACCAAATCAAGTTAAATACACAATTTAAGAAAAAGAAAAGAGAGAATTTTGTTCTATAGTAATTATAGTTCTTTTTTTCTTTTATCGACAAAATTTATAAACGATTTTTTTTTAAGTTGAGTAATTAATTTGATTATATTTTGTTCTCGTTTCCAAAAAATAAAAATTCAACCCTTAAATGTTAAATGGAATAGAAAAAATGTTTAGATTGATTAATTCGTTGCGCAAAGCATAAATTTTAATCTATTTCTATTATTTTCAATGATTATATCAAATCCAATTCATTAATTGAACTTGATTTTGTTCCAATTGGTTTCATTGTTCCATAACCATTATACTTTTCATTAGCTAGTTCTTTTATTTAATTTGATATTCCACTACAATGTAACTTTTATTTCTCGTGTGAGTCGTGTTACTAGTCCTTTTGTTTGGGCATTATATTAACTTGGAGGATTAAATGTAAAAATTTAATAAAAAATGAGAAGGGGTCCACTTACAACATTTGTAAGTTACAACATCTTACAACAATTTGGTTTTGTGATTTTCAAAGTTCAAACAATCGATCCAAACCGTTCAACATGATATCTAAATTAAAATGTGCTTGGAGATCAAATTTTACATTTTTTTTTATTTTTTACTATTTATTAAGTATTTTACAAAACTGCTGTTTTTAGACAATTCTGGACCACTGAAAAACAGTAGTTTTGTAAAATACTTAATAAATAGTAAAAAATTCAAAAAAAATGTAAAATTTGATCTCCAAGCACATTTTAATATAAATATAATGTTGAATGGTTTGGATCGACTGTTTGAACTTTTAAAATCACAAAATTGAATTATTGTAAGATGTTGTAACTTACAAATGTTATAAGTGGATCCTCCTCTATATAATCAAAATTAAAATAGTATCAGAGTTCTATTTATTTTGTTAGATTGAAAGAAAAGGGAACTAAAGTTGTGCTAATTTGGTATGCGATGGCAATAATTGCTAGATTAAGTTTTTTAGTAGGGACATATTTGTCAATCAATTTTAAATTTTAAGTGTGTTGTGTTAATAACAAATTTAGTAGTGTGAATATCAACTCCCTCATGTGTAGAGATCACTTGATAATACAGATGGACCATATATTCATCATTTATAGGATAAATATCAATCATGTTTATGATAATTGCAAATTATGTACAAACATATTTCGTATTTGGTGGTGAAGTCCAAAATAAGCCGTTGCATATGAGACTAAGCTTTATATTAACTTTTTATTCTTTTTGTTGTGTACTTATGAATTGCAAGAAACAAAAATTGGTAATTACATAATAGGAGCACAAGGTTAGAGCTCCATATAGTTTTCAAAGAAATTATAAATGTTGATGTGGTAATTGGACTTTAAGTTGTTAAAATGTGGAATAATTACTAATTTTGCAATCTTGTTAGAAGTTTAATGTGCCAATTTAAGAGATGTAAAAGAATAAATTGCAAAAATATAAAAATATATTAAAATTTGAATGCATTACAGTGATGGAGATGATTTGAAATGATTGAGAAATTATTTCTAAAAATGATTTGAAACTGATTGTGAAATAATTTCTAAAAATGATTATGTTGTAGCAAAATTTAAAAGAATGGAGATACTCTTATAATAAATATATTGAATGTGATTTTTAAGCATTAATTTAAAAGAATAGCATACATTAATAGGCTTTAAGCTTTTAACCAAATGCCTCATAATAAGCAAACACTCAAAATTTCAAGACAGAAATTAAAATGATCGTAGTATATAAAAATAAATATATTATTTCATTAAAAGTCATAGTAAGCCTGGCCTTCTATTTTAGATGCGCATTTTCAAAATTCAGTGCACATCCATAACAATAACAATAACAATAATAATCGAGGAGGATTTAAATGTCTCTATTTTGTGTGCCTCCATCATACTTTCATTTTTTATTTTTGATAACTCAAAATTCAAAATTCAAATGTTAAAATAAAACCGTTAGATATGATCGTCATAATTTTCTCTATGCATACGTAAAAGATTAGGAAATTTCAACTCAGTATTGATTTTTTTAGAAGCTTGCAAAAATACATTAATTATGGGGATAATTTATGGACATCGATTTTTTAACTTATAGATTCACACTAAAACAAAATAAAAAGTCATAATTTTTATATACATATAGAGAATATAATGTAGATCACATTTAACGATTTAATTTTAGCATAGCGATTTTTATCTCGTGTTAAATAATAAAACATAAAAAAATTAAGATTATACCTATAAATATCTCTGTTTCTTAGCTTGCTTTTTAAAACATAAACTTTTCAGAGTAGCATTGTCTAACTTGTACAACAATGTCACCTATGGTTCCATGATTTCCAACGCACCTTCTCTAAAATTCCAAATTCTTAATCTTTTACAAAGATAGCGCTTTCGGTTAGATTCGGTAATAAATTTCAAGTCATTGTTGGGTTAGGTAGTTTAAGTTTTAAAAATAAATTGGTGTTAGTGATGCTTGTATCTCAACATTAGTTGTCATAGGTGGATAAAAATGGTGCAAGTGAAATGCTGGAACAATTGAGTCCTTTAGTCAAAAAAGTTTGAAGTAGTAACTAGCTTGTAGCAAAATTCTTGACTTACATCACATATATTAATTAAAAGTTTGTCTCATGTTTTAATCAAACAACTGATTTGTTTGGATCTGTGATAAAAAAAGTTTGTACTATTACGTACATGAAGATGACATATTAAAAAATTAAACCATAAAATCGTAGCTATACACGTGTAATTACTTGCATTAGCATATATAGTTTGAAAGAGGTGTGAGAGTAATTTTTATTTATTTTATTATGATGCATGTACCGTATGGTGTTAATTATTATTATTATTACTACTACTTTTATTTATTATTTTCTGTAAGACTTTATAAATTGGAATAATTTTTAGTTGATAAATAGTCAAATATTTTGTAGGTTTACTCTGGGGAGTGAGACGACAATAACAAAAACTTCGGAGTTTCTCGAGACGTAACATACTTGCATTAGCATATATAGTTTGAAAGAGGTGTGTGAGTAATTTTTATTTATTTTATTATGATGCATGTAACGTATGGTGTTAATTATTATTATTATTACTACTACTACTTTTATTTATTATTTTCTGTAAGACTTTATAAACTGGAATAATTTTTAGTTGATAAATAGTCAAATATTTTGTAGGTTTACTCTGGAGAGTGAGACGACAATAACAAAAAGTTCGGAGTTTCTAGAGACGTAATATACTTTCTTAAATGTTACCTTTTCAACTAGATTAACAAAAATAAATCTAAGTAGCATTTAATTTTGAGTACTTTTTACGAGATAAAAAATGCGATTATACACGTGTGATTTTTTGCTTGGTTGGGTAGAGATATGAGGGTGTTCGGCAATGAAGCTTAAAGTATTGCAGTTTAAGAGTTTAAGCTGTGTTAAGGATGAGTTGTTCGGTTGACAAAGGTTTAGAGCAATGAAGTATATATAAAGGTGCTAAGGAGTTGTTCGGCCAACTTTAACACCCACTATGAGAATAGAAAAAGTTTGATAGCAACATTTTTATCGTGATGTAAGATGCGGTGTTGATTACTATAGTTTTGGTAAGGTCAGAGAGAGTTTAAAAATTAAAATTAGAGAAGGCTTGAGACTGGGGCTGGATGAATAAACATAATATACTTTTTATTGTATGAGAAAGACTACTAATAATATTTTTTCAAAATTTAAAATTTTAAAAGATAAATTGCAAAATTTCAGGGATATTAACTCTGTTCAGTTTATTGATAGTGAGATTGAGGTAAACAAATGAAGTTGTAAGAGAAAGAAAAGAGGAGAAGAGGCGCCATGGTTTTCTCTCCTTAAAAAACATTAATAAGTAATTTTTATTATTTGATCTTTTCATTTATTTTAAATAAATTGGTGAGTTGTCAGCTTAATTAGGTTAGAGAATTTAAGAGGCATTTCCGCTTTTCATTTATATTTGTTAATCTAATTTTTAAAATAACTAAATAACATATTAAAAAAATAAAAGAGGATATAAGAAAGAATGTTAATTTTTTATGGATATAAGATTAATAGTTTCATTATCATGATATAACGTGCAGTGTAAATTATTATCATTTCTGTAAGACTATGATAATTCAAAATAAACATGTGATAAATTTTGTAGTTGATAAATGATTGAACGTTTTGCATGTACGCGCTACTAGAAAGTGACATGATGTCATGTCCCGACGGCCGAGCCGGGCACGTGACGCAATAGAATGATATCTCGTATGTATCCGCCGTCCTATTAATCTACGTTGCAACAAAAAGAAACATAGGCAATACAAAATCAGTTATAAAGTTTAGTAACCGGTCATTTAATGATGCACTTATCTATAATTGGTTTAATTAAACAACCATTTTAATATAACTGGATTAATCGACACAATTAAATATCAAATTATGTATGCATATTTAACCAATAATATCAATTGGGTCTAGATTTTCAATAACAACAGTTCCATTTCAGTTGAAATTCCTAAAACAGACGATTCCTAATATTCCAGTTCATTAAAAATAATTTCAATCTCCATACCCAATATTCCAGTTAAATATGCCATCATAATCAAATTACCCAATTCAATACCCAATTAACCAAACAAATAAAAAACTCAGATTATAGAGAAGTCCAGTTACCTTGTAGTGATCAATCCAAAAACTCCAATTCGAATTGCAACGACTATCCGCGACGTAGGATCAGAATTCCAATCCAACATACGATTGAATTTTCAATCAATACCATAATATTTATCAAAAATAACTTCTCTTTATTTCATCAATTTTCCTCATTTTCTGATTTTCTCTTTTCGGTTTTCATTCTTTTTTTTTTCCACTCATACAACAAAAGAAAGAGAGGAACTCTGTTAAGGATTTATGGGGTTACAGGGAGGGCAGGGCCAAAGCAGGCCGGGTGGAGGTGGCATGGATGCCACGTTGCCTTTTTTTTTTTTTTTTTTTTAAGTTTTGAAAATTTTACAATTAAAACCTCTAAATTTTCTAATATTATAAATAAGTCCAAAATAATGAAAAAATATATTATCGGGTGTTACAAATTTCTCTCCTTCAAAGAATTTTTTCCTCAAAATTTAAACAAATGATAATCAATCAAATTTGCTAGATACAGATCAATCGGAGTAGATAATCAATTTGAACCGAACCATCTTACTTTTCTACATTCGTTTATAATTTAATTCAATACCTATATAAATTCATGTTAGACAGACAAGTATACCAAATGATAATCAAACAGTATTGCAAATGATAGGTATAACAAAATCGATAATAAATCAGAATTGAATTGAATTGAATTAAAACAAAACGCTGATAACAATTGAAACTTGGACCCAAACACAATTCGAGGAACGAATGCTCTGATACCATTATGTCATGCCCTGACGGCCGAGCCGAGCACGCGATGCGATAAAACGACACCTTCACATCCATCCGCCATCCTATCAACCTACATCGCAACAAAAAAAACAGAAACAATACGGAGTCAGCTACAAAGCTCAGTAACTGGTTATTTAACGACACACTTCTCTATAATTGGTTTAAGTAAACAACCATTTCCATAGGACTGGATTAATCCACACGATTAAATATCAAATTATGTATGCGTATTTAACTAACAATATCAATTGTGTCTAGGTTTTCAATAACAGCAGTTCCATTCCAGTTGGAATATCTGAAATAGGCGATTCCCAGTATTCCAGTCTATTAAAAACAATTTCAATCTCCAGACCCCATATTCCAGTTAAATATACCATCATAATCAGATTACCCAATTCAATATCCAATTAACCATACAAATCGAAAACTTAGATCGATTATAGAAAAATCTGGTTACCTTATAACGATCAATCCAAAAACTCCAATTCGAATTACAACGGCTATACACAACGTAGGATTAGAATTCAAATCAGACATACAATCAAATTTTCAATCAATACCAGAATATTTATAAAAAATAACTTCTCTTTATTTTATCAATTTTATCTCTATTTTCCTTCTGATTTTCTCTTTTCGGTTTTCATTTTTTTTTTCCACTCATACAAAAAAAGAAAGAGAGAGACTCTTTTAAGGGGTTACAGGGAGGGGCAAAACAGGCCGCGTGGCATGGATGCCACGTTGTTTTTTTTTTTTTTTTTTTCTTTTAAGTTTTGCAAATTTTACAGTTAAAACCTCTAAATTTTCTAATATTATAAATAAGTTCAAAAATGAAAGAATATATTATCGCCAAGTTTTCACAATAAGTCATTCCTAGTCCGTCATTAATATTTGTAGACTATCTTAGTAAGTATTCTAAGCACTGCAAAATTAACTCAGATAATTAATAAAAAAATACAATCCATCTTTTTTTTTTTCTGAAATAATTAATAATACCAATATCTAGAGGGTAATTATTATAATAATTATAAATAAAATACATTTATAAAAAAATACCACAGGATATTCTTTTTATGAAAAAGGTAAGTTATCTAGAAGAGCATTTCAATACAACAAATTTTATGTGCAATTTGAGTTATAAATGAAAAGGTAAATTTTGAACATTTTATAGAACAAAATCTCGTAGCCTTAGTGAGAATTTTTGTTTTAAAAAATTATTAGTAAATAATATATATAAGAAAATAGATTGAGTATATGAGATTTTCGATGGCCTAGAAGGCTCCGAGTTAGTGGTTCGGATTCAAACTTTGAACCCAGACTACTAACTCAGTTTCAAAGTTTGAATCCGAGTTACCCACTCGGCACCTTCTAAACATAAAACGTTTCATGTACTGAATCTATTTTCTTATATTATTTAATAATAATTTATAAAAATAAAAAATTATCTCTAATGCTACGAGATTTTGTGCTACGAAATGTCCAAAATTTTTTGTTTCTATTTGAAAATTTATAAGTCGAATTGGATTGATCAAATTTGTTGTATTGAAATTCTCCTCTGGATAACATACTTTTTGATAAAAAGAATATCTTGTGATATTTTTTTTATTAATTCATTTTCATTATAATGATTATCTTCTAAATAACTTGAGATATTATTAATTATTTCATTAAAGTCAAATTGGATTATTTTTCTAATTTTTGCTCATCACGTGAGTTAATTTTCTGTGCTTAGAAAACTTAAGTTAGTCTACAAATATTAATGACGAACTAGGAATTATTTATTGTGAAAATCTTCATTGAGAGTCCAAAAAACATGGCCCATGTATTGGTTAGTTTTCGAGGATGGTAGGAAAATCCGATTTAGTTCCTTAATTTTGAGTATCTTTTATGTGACAAAAGCTTGCTGTGGGTAGCGGTGTTCAAAGTTCAAACGGTTCGGTTGGTTCGGTTTTCAACTGAACTGAAATTTTTTGATTTAAATGGTTTGGTTTTTCGGTTTAAATAGATCGGTTCGGTTGAAATTTTAAATTATTTTGGTTTAAATGGATCAGTTCAGTTTAGACTTTTCAAAACCGACTAAACCGAACCGACCGAATTATATTGGTTCAAGTATGATTTATATTTTGTTTGGTTCAATCATTGCTTCTTTTCTTTTATTTTAATTTAAATATTTTAAAACATCTACATATTTTGTATGGAATTGAACAACTTGTATATGAACATGTGTAATTTTCGTTAATAATAGCACCAATACGTCTAATTCGGTTTGTTCGGTTTGGTTCTTAATAGGTTTATAAGTTTAATCGGTTCGGTTCGGTTTTATTTTTGAAAATCGAAAAAAGTTTAGTTTGGTTATTTTAGTTCAGTTTCTACCGAACTGACCGTTTGAACACCTCTAGTTGTGGGTTTTGCATCTTTGGATAGGCATCGGGGCGGTTCGATGAGTATTGATGAAATTTGATCCGATCTTCAATTGAAACGGTTTGAATTTCATCAAAATTTCTACTAATAGCTTCAAGATTCAAACGGATCAAATGCACACAAATTTTGATGCGGATTGAACAGCTCCGATTAAATATTAAATTTTGATGTCCATCCACTGCACCCCACTTCCTTTGGTGGAAAGAATCCTTATCCTCCGAGGTAACAAAATATTTCTATTCAGATGGCGGCCGTCCGATTGAAATCTAAATCAATCGGTCCAAGATAGAACGCACGGAACACTTTAATAGTTATAATGATTCTAATTGAACGGTCCAAATCCAAACATAAATATTCTGTTACCTTAGTGATATGAATTCCTTTGGAAAAGCCTCACAGACTTGGACCAACATAAATGGGTTGAAGCAGTGTTCTAAATAGCTAGCTATAGCAGCGCTATAGCTATGCTATATCTTTTTCAGACCATAAAAGCTAAGTTATGAGATAAAAGTGCGCTAATTCAGCTACGACCCTATAGCTGTAATAGTTGACTGCTATTACCGCTATGCTACATGAGCTTTTTTTTGCGATTTGCATGGGCTTTTGTTCTTATTTATGATGCTACATGGTCTGCTATGATAAGTATTCTAAACCAAACTATGTACTTATGTTCCTATTTGTGATTTAGTCTCTCATTCTATATCATAAAATATTCAAATATTAATTTTTTCTTTTGCTTGCTTTTTGTCTAGTATTCACTTATAAAATTGTTGTCGTTCGTTTCAAATGAAAGCTAATTTTAATTATTATAATATATAAAATGTTCAAATAAGTATACTCACTTCATTTCACTTGTAAAATTAATTGCTCTTTGTCTATTATAATATGTAATACTATCAAGTATAAACTATTAAATAATGTTACCTTGTAGATCATTTTTTTTCTTCTTATTTGCATGATTAAAAAAAAGTATAGACTTAGATTAGTTATCATTTGATTGTTACCCCAATTCTCTAATATTGATCATGTTGATAATTAGTAGAAATATAGAATATAAATTTTGAAACGAAAAAAATGCTATGTATGATAGTTTCCGCTATAGCTACGCTATTCGCAATAGCTTTTTTTTTTGGTCTCCCCGCTATGCCGCTATATTCGCTATTTAGAACCTTGGGTTGAAGAGATCTAGTCAACGGTGAAAGCCGTCAATTTTAAAATATTGAAAAATATAAATAAAACATGCAGTGGCATAACCAGGAATGACCGGTAGGGGGGGCCAGGTTCTTGCGGCCGACAGGCGGTTGATAAATTCAAGAGTCAAGAGTGCCCGACAGAGGAGGTGTCAGGTTTTTTATTAAAGAGGGGGTGCCAAAGGGGGGGCGGAGAGGAAGACAAAGGGGTACCAGTTTTTTATTTTATTAACATTATATATAATTATTACTATATTTTCTAGACCAAGGGGGGGCCAAGGCCTAGGCTGGCCCAGGCCTTGGTTCCGCCCCTGAAAACATGCTTCGAATTTTATCATTTTCTATAAATATAATATCTGCACCATATGGAACATGCAAATAAATTATTAGATTTTAAATTTACATGTTACTTTTGTGATTATCAAGATAATTATATATAAGTAAACATTTCTTTTTTTTTAATTATAACTTATTGTTACATTTTTTTAATTAGCTCTTTTAAATGATTTTAGAAAATTGATTTTAAATCTTATATGGCAGAAAAATATCTCATTGAGAAACTATCAAAATTTGCCATAGAACATCCTAATAAATAAAAATTCTTTTCTTCCTAGTAAGAGAGGAAAAATTCTTTCAACAGCTGTCAGTCTCAAATAGTATATTCCACATGCATTAACAACTCATAACGAGTTTATCTTTCTCATTAAAAACTATAATTTATTGAGCATATGTTAAAATTAAATAGTGAGTGATCAACAATTAAGGTGGCCATTTTCTGGTCATATAAATTGCAATGACATAAGTTGGCCATTTTCTGGCCATATAAATTGCAATGACATAAGAGAATCTACTTTGAGAGTGATACATACGCATGCAAAATTTTGAAAGTTTCATAACTGGATATGCAGTATAGAGCAAAAAATATACATATAATTTGTTGGAGATTTAAGGATGATGGTGGGAATATAAAATATGATACTTACAGCTATGATTATCATTTAATTACAAGATTGATATATCCTATATTATATGCCATAGAACAAAAATAATATATAGTATAGTTGCGATCAAATGTCAATGACTGCGTAGAAAAATAGGCATTATTTACAATGGTGAAGAATAACAAAAAAAAAACCCCCTTACAATTCTGTGTATTTCCCAATAGAACCAATAATTCCTTTCGTTTAGTGCCGTGATTTTTATTTTTACCCAAAAAAAAATATATTTTAATATAAATAATCAGGTTTTTAAAAGATTTTTATTTCTACCCAAACCGCAAAGAAATATTTGCGGTTTGAATTAACAATTCAAACCGCAAATATTCCTAGCGGCTTGAATCTCTTTTTTTTTTTGAAAACTTATAACTACTGGGGGAGAGCTCCGTAGAAGAGAGAGAAAAAAGAAAGGAGCTCTGAAGAGGGCTCTGAAGGAGGAAGAGGAAGAGGGCTCTGAAGGAAGGAGGAGAGGAGCTCTGAAGGAAGGAGGAGGAGGAGGAGACGGAGGAGTCTGTCAAATCAGGTAATTTTTTTTACATACGTATTTACTGTTAATTACTGTTTATATACGTATTTACTGTTAATTACTCACTACTACAAAAACTGGCTTTGTACACTGCACATTGTACACGGATTTGGCAATTATATTAAAAACAGTGTACCAAATATGATTTTTTACTTGTTCAAAAGATCTGCACGATTTGTACACGGATAATTAGTTAATAATCAGTGTAGAATTATTAGAGAGAGCTACACGGTTTATTAGAAACCAAAAATCCGTGTGTAAAGAGGTCCGTGTGCAAATAATTGAGAGAGCTACACGGACTTTTAATATAAAGCCGTGTAGGAATATTACACACGGTTTTTTGATAATATATCCGTGTAGAAATAGTATAATTGTACAAGGATTAATAACAAAAGAGCCGTGTATGTTTAGTTGGAGAGCTACACGGATTTATAACTAAATAGCCGTGTATAATAGTGTAGGGTTTTAATGTCTTCCCCTTCCAGAGCGCCGTTTTGATCAAGTCTTTTAGTTAATACATCTCGAACTGAGCTCTCTGAACTGAGCTTTTTCCTATCAGATTTCTGCGAATTGATCGAGGCCAGCAGCTGAGATCTGAGATCTTTGAATTAAGTTTGTATTTTCTCCTCTCCATCTTTCTAAGGTTAGTAATATGTATTTAAATCATTTTCTTCCTCTAATTTTCTGTTATTTAGGCTTATTTAGGTCATTTCATGCATGCTTGATTTCTTAATTTTAGATGTAATTAATTAGTGTATTGTGGTCCAATAACCGACCTTTAGATGCTTTTAGGTCCATGCCCGTTCAAAATTAATCCAATAGGGATTAATTTTGGATAGTCCCCGTTTTGGGACTGCTCTTTGAATATTATGTCTCATTTAGGATGTGAACACATATTAGCGGGATTTAATTAGTATTTGAGGAAAGTTCGACAGTATTTTCCCTTATTGCTCCTACGAGTATGTGGTTCGTACGCATACTTGGGGAGTTAAGGGGAAATGCTGCCGAATTTCTCAAATACTAATTAAATCTCGCTAATATGTGTTCACATATGAGACATAATATTCAAAGAGTGGGTTAGGATTGTAAACCGGCCCTTTGTAAGCCCAAAATTTTGTACACGAAGGAGAATGTTGACCATGCATGATTAATTGATCAAATCATTTTTTTAATTTAATTTACAGATGGATCGAAGCTGGATGTATGAAATGCGACGTGACAGTGAAGAATATTTGGTTCGCGTTGATGAGTTTATAAAATTTGCTGAGAGTTATAGAGTGAAGAAAAAAGAAGAAGACATTTTATGTCCTTGTAAAGATTGTAAAAATTTATTAAGATTTTTGGACATCGAAGAAATTAGAGCTCATTTGATTTGTCGGGGATTTAAGAAGAGATATACATGTTGGTTCATGCATGGTGAGAAATTTGGGGAAAGTAGTAGTGCCAATAAAGATTGTAATCGTGAATTGAATGATGAGAATGTTGGAATTTCTGATAATTTTGAACTTGATTGGAACGAGGATTATGAGAGTGCCGAATATTCTGATAACGTCGAACCCGAAAATGACGATGATGAGATGGAGAGGAATTTTGATGAAAATGTAGAACACGAGTTTACTGAAAATTTGGAGGATATGTTACGTGATGTGGAAGATGAAATTAGTGATAAAAATTATGATAAATTTCAAATTTGTCTAATGAATCCAAGAAGCCGTTGTATCCCGGGTGTACCAAATTTACAAAACTGTCAGCTGTGTTGAAATTATTAAACTTAAAAGCAGACAATGGTTGGAGCGATAAGAGTTTCACGTCCTTATTACAGCTTTTAGGAGAAATGCTCCCAGATAACAACGAGTTACCCGGTACAATATATCAGGCAAAGAAGTTGATATGTCCAATGGGGTTGAAGATCGGAAGAATACATGCATGTCCGAATGACTGTGTATTGTATCGTAACGAGTACGAGGCCATGCATGTCTGTCCTAAATGCGGTGTTTCACGATATAAACGTCGTAAGGACCAGGACACTGATGATTGTAACGAGGACACAAATGGCCGACCTCCGGCTAAGGTGTTGTGGTATTTACCGATAATACCGAGATTCAAACGGTTGTTTGCGAATCCCAAAGATGCAAAATTATTGAGCTGGCACGAAGAAGAGCGCAAAAATGACGGTAAACTAAGGCACCCGGCTGATTCTCCTCAATGGAGAAACATTGACAGACATTTCAAAGAATTTGGTTATGAAACGAGGAACCTTAGGATTGTGGTGAGCTCAGATGGAATGAGTCCGTTTGGAAGTATGAGCAGTCGGCACAGTACTTGGCCAGTTCTTTTATGCATCTACAATCTTCTTCCTTGGTTGTGCATGAAACGCAGATATATAATGATGTCATTACTAATCCAAGGACCCAGACAACCCGGAAATGACATATATGTATATCTCGCACCATTAATCGAGGACCTCCAAAAATTAGTGGCGTGATGGCGTCCCGGTGTGGGATGCGTATATGAAAGAGACCTTTAACTTGCGGGCCATGGTGTTTTGCACCGTAAATGATTTCCCCGCGTACGGGAATTTGTCGGGTTACACTTGTAAAGGAGCAAAAGCGTGCCCGATCTGTGAAGGTGACACGCAGGTGCTGAGGTTGAAAAATTGTCAAAAGAATGTATTCATGGGGCATCGTAGGTTTCTTCCTATTAATCACCCATATCGTAAGAAGAAGATGGCATTCAACGGGAAAATTGAGCTTGGAGTGGCTCGTCATCCATTAGACGGGGAGAGTGTCTTCGAACGGGTAAAAAACATTGATGTTGTTTTTGGAAAATGCGCCAAAGCACTACCGAAGAATATTTGGAAAAAGAGGTCCATATTTTGGGAGCTACCGTACTGGAAATATTTAAAAGTGAGGCATTGCCTAGATGTCATGCATGTCGAAAAAAATGTCTGTGACAGTTTAATTGGTTTATTATTGAACATTTCGGGGAAGACTAAAGATGGTATTAAAGTGAGAAAAGACATGGTAGAGATGAGAATACGACACGAGCTCGCACCGCAGGAGAAAGGGAAGCGCACATACCTACCCCCCGCACTGTGCACAATGTCAAAGAAAGAGAAAACAAGCTTCTGTGAATGCCTCAATGGTATCAAAGTCCCATCAGGATATTCTTCGAATATTAAGAAGTTGGTGTCGATGAAGGACTTGAAACTGGTCGGTCTGAAATCTCACGACTGTCATGTTTTATTGACACACATAATTCCCGTTGCAATTCGGGGAATTTTACCAAAGCATGTTCGTCAAACCATTACGAAGCTTTGTTCTTTCTTCAATGCAATAAATTCCTAAAGTGATAGGCCCTCTAAAATTGGACTCTTTGCAAAAGGAGGTCGTCGTGACTCTTTGAAATACTAGAATAATACATCTATAACTTGATACAGACACGAGGAGATGATGTTACCGGTACGGCGATGTCACCGGTACGTCAGGAGGTGGCTTGCGACGTCGCGGCTGACGCGCCACAATCACCGCCCCGTCCTATGGTCACCGAAGAAGAATACAGCTGTTTGCCCAATGATTTGCGCCTTCTCCACGACTACTTGATGACGGCGCCCGAAGGCATGGAGGCTATCATCATCCCTGTCCTACCTGGGATGTTTCTACGAAGGCTGGGATGTTTCTACACGAAGGCAGGGAGCTCCTGCTGTCGTTCAAAGACTTCAAGGACCTCTTCCACCACTCGTCATCCGACAAATGGCTCGATGTTTCACACATCACCATTTTCCTCATGTTAGTGATATTAAAATATTTTCATTATTGTATAGAACTCAAATATATATTCTAATTACAATATGATGAGTTTTCAGGAAGCTAGTCCGAAACTGTGATGAGATGGTTGAAAAGAAGAACTTGTGCATGTTTCTGGATCCCGAGAAAGTGAGTGGTACGGCAGTGACATATTATCCGGATATGGCTATCGAGTACATGTGTTCTGCGATGCATCGTGCTAAGGCGGAGGAGAAGAAATTCATTCTCATGCCATACCACGAGGGGTTAGTTCTAATCTTAACTTATGTGTTGTTTATATTTTAATTAAAGAATTGTATAAAGGAATTAAAAGTTAAACATAAAAAAATGAAATCACACCATCAATCATAGCAAATACTCGTGTCACTTTTATATGCTAAAGTACTATAATTCTTCTCCTCGATCCCACAGCAAACATTGGTGCTCGATTCTCATTGTGCCGTACCTAAATGTGGGCATAATTGTTGATTCTTGTAAGCCCAAAGGAAGGATCGCGGCTGACAAGTGCAAAGTTATCTTCCCTTTTGTGAATAAGTAAGCAATAATAATTCTATAGGTTTGCATTTCTTTCAATCATATCAAATTATAAAATTGCTAATTACATTCACTCACTTTTGTAAGGGCTTTTGCGAATATATTAAAGAGGGAGGATCAGATAGCACGGGCACGCGCAAGAAAAGCAAGTTGAATTGGAAGTGGATGTTGGTAAGCACACTTTATGAGTTAGAAATTTCATATCTTGTTAAAAAAATTATTGTCATTCTAACAAATGCCGCTAAATGTAAATTTCAGAGCCCGCAACAGAAGGAGGGTTGGGAATACGCTTATTACACGATGATATTCATGTTTGACTTTGTCGAAAGAATACAATTTCTATTCCCAAAAGCGGTATGTACTTCATATTAATTTCCTATATAATAAGTAATTGATATCTACCTTTTCTGAAATACTAACTATTATCAAATTATAATTTTGTAGCATGTGACAAAGCAAGAGCATTACACCAAGGATCAGATCGACGATGTGCGGTGCATGTGGGCAAGGTGGTTTGCCATGGAATTTTGTAATCCTCGATATGGATTTGCATAGATTAATTTGTAATAAAAATATGTTTCGAATGAATTTATTGCTATATGAATTTTGTATAAATTTAGTATATGAATTTCTTGCTAATTAATCTGTTTCGAATGAATATTTGTATTTCTGTTGCAAAAAATTGGCTAGCAAAGCTGGAGGCTAGCCCAAAAACAAAATATACAAAAAAAAGAAAAATGTATTTATACACGGATATTTCACAATTGTGCGTGTACGATAGAAAAAACAAAAAAAAAATTAGCTATTGCACACGGCTATTTAACAGTTGTCCGTGTATAATAGCATAGAGCTACACGGACATTTTATAAAAATCCGTGTGCAATACTAATCATACACGGATATTTTAGAAAAATCCGTGTATGGATAGCCTTGCTAGGCGAAATACAAAAAATCTTCAACTATTTGTACACGGATATTTACCAAAAGTTCGTGTATAATAGCTAAGAGAGCTACATGGACTTTTAACACAAAGCCGTTTAGAAAGAGGAATTGTACACGGTTAATTAGGGGATATCCGTGTAGCTCGGTAACTTGTAGAGCGACACTGGCAGGTCTTTGTACACGGTTAATTAGGGAATATCCGTGTATAAATCATTATAATCACACACGGTTAAATATCCGTGTGTAGTTCCTGACCTATTCATACACCCTGGCTTTAAACACAGCAGGAAATCCGTGTAGCTCTTCCATTAATGTCCGTGTGCAATATGTTTTTCTGTAGTAGTGACTGTTCACTACTGTTAATTACTGTTCACTACTGTGCACTACTGTTCAATACTGTGCACTACTGTTCACTACTGTGCACTACTGTTCACATACGTATTTACTGTTAATTACTGTTCACATACGTATTTACTGTTCATATACGACTATTCACAACTGTTCACAATTGAAATCAGTAAACTGACCAAATATTTGTCATTTATGAATGTAGTTTATTGGCCATGTCTATTGCAATTTCAATACATTTCGGAGGAAAGTTCATAACTGACCAGTATGGAGTACGTTACTCCAAACCTGCAGCAAATACGTATTGGGTTGATGAAAATTTCTCATTTGAGCAGTTGCAATCGCTTATTTATGAAGCGAGCGGCTACAATAGGAATCGTTGCCAATTACAAATTCAGGCCCGAATGGTCCACGCAGGAAAGTATCAAAATCACATTGGGAGATAACGGGGCATTGAGAGGTCTAATAGCGCAATTGATATTTCAGTTAGATCCATAGCTTCAATTAAATTGCTCCAATCCCCACGAGGATGCTAATCTTGAAGGTTTTCCCATGGCCGAGATCTCCTGCTGTCCATAAAGAGGTGCCGCTGAAAAGCTCATCCGGGCCAACTTGTAAGTTTTACCTGGTAGAATACGTTACAAGTAAGAGCAACTTTGTGTAGTCTGGTCTAAGCCATAGAAATGGGTGAGGTGGTCTAGTCAAGTACGGCATGTTTAGGAGCTAATGTCAAGTGGGTTGAAAGATTTTAGGAGATCGCTTGAGTGAAGATAGGAGGTGCGGGTTCATGAAAAGGGAGGAAAGAGTAATGGTGAAGGATGTGTTCGGGTGTATCAGGTTAGCACTCAAAACTTCCTGGGCTGACCCCCTAGCCTGAAACTCACTCCTCATCTGCCCGTACTCAGTACAAGGAAAAACACTATTTCGGTGGTACCTATTTACCTTCCCTTACATACTCCTTTTAGACCTCTAAAAGCTACCTAGGGGAAATGTATATTCCAAAGAAGAGAGATGAGGTTTTGAGGTCTGGCGAATCATTATTGGAAGTTTTTGCACGCAGAATTCGCGAAGAGTCAGGGGCCGGAAGTTCAGGCCAAAATTCGGTTGCCCAACATTATCAAGAAGATAATGAACCACACACTCCTTTTATCGTAATGCCTGTACTAGAACCGGAACCAGAAATATACAATAATTTACCCCAATCTCCACCTTTTGTCCCACCACGAGTACAATCTCCACCTTTTATCCCACCTATATCCATGTATGAAGGTCCTTCATCCTTACCTGGGCCTGAACCAAATCCTCACCCCAGACCGCCACCAGTACAGGAAGATCCAAACGAGTCGGAATTTGAATTTATAAACGAGGTACCGGAGGAGAATCTGCAAACTGGGAATGAATTGGGGGAAGGAGACTGTGACATTAATGATGAAGGAGATGAAGAAGATGAAGAAGATGAAGAAGATGAAGAAGAATACCCACAGCCCACTGTGAGGCAAAATAGAGAGAATATGCCGTTAGGTGGCCGTTCTGAGACTCACCCTTTTGTAAACTTCAATGACACATCTGCTTTTCGAGAAGCAGATGTTTCTTACTATGGTCGTCGGGTTGAGTACAAGAGTGAGCTCGCAAAAGGCCAATACTTCGTAAGTAAAAAGCAACTGACGAAAAAGATCAGAGAGTACCATGTTGACAAGAACAAGGAGACATATACGAAGAGAAGTGACACATCCCGGCTGGAAATTAGATGCAGCACTCCGGATTGTCGTTTCAAACTGAAGGCAAGAGCAACAAATACCGGAGATAGATGGATGATAACTGAGCAAGACACGCCTCACACATGCGAATCTGAGTACACCAGGACGGACCATGCACAACTCACGGCATCAATTATCGCAGATATCATCGAGAGCAGCATTAAGGAAGACCCCACTATGAGCATCCGGAGTGTGGCACACTGCGTGAGGGTTAGGTTTGGCAGTATAACCCCGAAGTACAACAAACTTTGGAGAGGTCGTGAGATTGCAGTAGCCCGACAATTTGGGAGTTGGGAAGAGTCGTACAATTTTATGAAACTATTGCTTATCGGGATATGTTACACGAATCCCGGCTCATGCTACCAATTTCTGACAAGTCCGAGCATCGATAAAAATACAGGACTGGTCAAACAAGGTGTTCAGGAATTCAGGGCGTGGCATGGGCTTACGGACCATGCATTACCGCATTTGATTACTTAAGACCGGTGATCAGTATAGATGCAGCCTTCCTTTCTGGGCAGTATAAGGGCAGACTTTGATGGCTTGCGCCTATGATGCCGATAACCAATTGCTGCCTCTAGCATTTGCAATTGTACATACGGAGAATGAAGAGAATTGGGGTTTTTTCTTACAATGGCTTAGGATTAATGTGATTCGTGTTAATATATTCATATGTGTTATATCGGACCACACAAGGGTATCAAAGCTGCATTGAAACCTGAATACGGATAGGATAGGGATAATTTTGTGCACAGGTATTGTATCCATATGTTGCAGATAACCTGGTCCAGGCGTGTGGGAAGGGACAATGGTACGAAACTAGGTTCAAACCAAGGAGCCAGGAAGAAGAAGGCCAAGAAGGCTGAAAGAGATGTTCGAAAGATTTTTGCTCGGCAATGTCTAATATTGTCTAATTTATATCATTTTTGTTTCTTTTAGATGCATTTCGTCTAATTTTGCTTTGTCTATTGCAGCAAAATCCGACGTGTAATGCTTTTCTGAGGAGAGTGGGCAAAGTAACGTCCTGATGATGTCATGGAGCAGTCAAATTTTGAGAAAATTTTCCAGACCTGTGATGGAGGGCACGATTTGGTATCATGACAACAAACGGCTCTGAGTCCTTGAACGCTGTCTTCAAGGATAGCCGAATGTTGCCCGTGGCTGCACTTGTAGAGGAGACATTCGCCAAGTGCAATAGGTAGTTTGTTCAATAGCGACAGGCAGCGACTGAGCAAAGCAATGCAGAACAGCCTTTTTCCAGACGGGTACATGTTAAGCTCGCCAAACGGTGGGAGAAAGCTACAAAAAATGGA
>JAJGRW010001035.1:17424-62832 GCA_025461045.1 Carex parvula | reverse complement strand
CAATTTATATTTTCTTTTCTAAAATATAAATTTATTTCACTTCCTTTTCGGTATAAATTTACTAATTACATGCTTGAATTTTATTTGTTTTGTTTTGTTTTTAGGAGTTGGAATTAAAGAAATTCATTACACACATTGTGCCTTTCTCTGAAATAAATAAGGCATTTGAACACATGGATGGTTGATCAATCTGAACATGCTACTTTTTGTATGAAAATTACTTAATAAAGAAATGATTATCCAAGTCAGTAAAATCCTGCTATGTGGTTCTAAAGAATTGCTCTAGAATTGGTTGACTTATTGTTTGCTCTCAGTTCTTAGGTTTGTTATATATGGTGTCTGATGTACGTGTTTTTGGTTGTGATTTTTTCATTATTATTTTTGTTGAATTATATAGGTCAACCGTTTTGAAAGTAATGCGACATATTATGTGCAGTCTGTTGTTCACATTGGAGATTAATTTCGTGTGTTGCCAATTGCCATGGTATGGTTCGTGCAAAACCAGTTTTTTTTTTTTTGTGTGTGCAAAGTATGCAAAACGAATTTCAGTGTACTGTAGTGATAAATAACGTGTATAAAGTCTAAGCATGTTTTTTGAGACTGTTGTTGAGGGTAAAACTACAAGATCTTGGTTAAAAAAATATAAAATTAATTTGGTATCCTAACACATTATTAAAATGAAAAACATGTTGAATATTTCACATAGACTGTTTGAACTTTGAAATATGGAGAACGTAAAGGGCTTGGACGAAAGTCTATCCAGTACTTGTATCTGGATTGGGATCTGCTGTGATCCGAACATTGAGCACAGTAACCCTGAAATTTCTGCTTTTTCAAATCTAGCCGTCCAACTTTTTAGTGCACGCATCTCAAAACAGCTGGTTTTTTGTGCACTCATTTCGAAACAATTCGACAGTTGGATTTGAAAAAGCAGAAATTCCAGAGTATTGTTCACAGGTGAAGGATCGCAGCAGATTATCTTCCCTTGTATCTTATCCACTCTCATTGATCATTGTATCTTGGAGAAAGGCCTACGTGTTGTACAGACCTCACATGCTTGATCATTTTTGCTTCTAGCTAATCATAATAAAAAGTAGTGGCAGAACTATGTACAATTGAAAGGACTATGAATTTTAATTTTAATTTTTGTCCTTTAAATTTTTTAATTTTTATAAAAGTTATTACTATTAGTCTCATCATAAAATAAAATTACATGACTTCAATTCATCTAGCCGTCTCTATCTCAATGTTTCAGTTCCGTCTCTAATAAAAAAAATAATTCAATTTGTTATATCTCATATATGTGGGCAATATATTTTTTAGTATTAACAAATATGACATTTTAAGTAACACATAACTATTACCTATAAATATATATTTATTTTCTGTGAATAACACAATATTCTTAGTTTGTATAATTATAAAGTTATAAATTCTCAGCTGCCATATTATTGAAAAAAAATAATTCATTTAATAATTATTAAATTTTAATTATCATTTAACCTAGGTTCTAAATAGCGATTATAACGGCATAGCGGGGAGACAAAAATAAGCTATTGCGAATAACGTAGCTATAGCGGTAGCTATCGTACATAGCGTTTTTTTTTTCTTTTCAAAATTTATATTCTATATTTCTACTAATTATGAACATGATCAATATTGGAGAATTGGAGTAACAACTAAATGACAACTAATCTAAGTCTATATTTTTTCTCAATCATGCAAATAAGAAGAAAAAAAAGGATCTACAAGATAACATTATTTAATAGTTCATATTTCATAGTATTACATATTATAATAGACGAAGAACAACTAATTTTACAAGGGAAATGAAGTCAGTATACCTATTTGAACATTTTATATATTATAATAATCAAAATAAGCTTTCAATTGAAATGAACGATAATAATTTTACAAGTGAATACTATACGAAGAGCAAATAAAAAGAAGAATTAATATTTAAATATTTCTTGATATAGAATGAGAGACTCGATATTGTCTTCTCAACTCGAGTCGACTCGCTCATTAAGCTAATGAACCGAGCACGAGCACACACCAACTCGCTCGAACTCGTTCATTAATCACCGCTATAATACATGTTCTGATTATGTTGCATTGCCAATTGTCCTAAACGAACAGCAGATAATGATTCAGTTAAATTGCCTTTGGGGGTTGTTTCGGCCCATACTTAGAAATTCAGCAGATAATGATTCAGTTAAATTGCCATGCGCCAGGCTATGTTAACCTTTAAGCCTGTTGGTGAAGTTTGGTTGTGGAATAACTAATAAAGTCTAACTTAATTATTTGAACTTAGGCTGATCTAAATTATTCATGTTTGGTTAATGTCTAAAGTTATATCTTGATCTAAAGTTATTTTTTGTTTGGTAAGAATTTGGTGGTTTAAGGCATGATTTGATATTACAAATTATTTTGTCTTACAAAATTTGTAATAGCAATAATAAAATTATTCTTCGTATTTTTTACTCATTTTGATTGAAAGAAAATGTACAAGAAAATGAATTATGTACAAATTAATTCTATATTTTAGAGATGCACATTGTATTTAGTAAATCTTGTTTAATTAAACTTATATGTATACCAATTTATTTTGTCAGAAATATGTTGAGTTGCTGAATAAAAAATTTATTTATTTGTAGTACAATTCCAAAAATAGTTTATTTAATAATTTTCTAAATTGCATATTTTTTTAATTTAGAAAGTTATGTCATTTACAAAAAATTGTTAATTCTATAATTGATAAAGTTATAAGTTTCTTTATGTTTAAATGAAAACAAAATTAATTGCTTATTTTACATTCCTTAAAAAGTGATTGAAAATAATTAAAGTAATGAAATTAGGCTCCATATCTAAATAAAATTAAACCACCTGAAGAGGTGGGTTAGTTTAGGCCAATTTAGACTAGCCTAAAGGTCGGCTTATTCCATTTTAGTCCAGCTCAATCAAACCACGTTTGACGGAATAAGTAAGACTCCTTATTATTATTATTAACGTTGTGCTATTTATGTTTATGTCATTGTCTGATTGGCATCAAGGTGATGCAAGAGAGCAAGACCAAGCCAACTATTTTGAAATTTAGATGAAGAAACAGAGAGCACATGGGGATTGAATATTTCCTCCGAAACCTCCTTGTATCAGACATGAGATATCGCATAATTCTATACATAGGCATAATAATATGCATATATATTACGGATCAATTTAGGCTATAGATATCTTTATTTTTATAATTAAAATAGTCAATCTCAATCATTAAGCATAATTTTAAAATTATGAAATTATACGTGGAGATTATTTTTTAACTATTGAAAAAATCGATCACTACTTTCGGATTATCCAGAATTTTTAAATCAAGTGATACAACTGGAGAGGACCCTCCAATAATTGATACAACTGGAGAGGACCATTATCCTGCTTTCACTACAAGGAACTTCGCTTCCAAGGAACCTTGGTCTAAGTGGAATTCATATCCTCTCAGGTGACCTGACTCAACACAATTGAATACGGACGGTCTAAAATTGTTCATTTTCACTTAGCACGACTCTAAAAGCATAAATAATACTGACCCCCTATGTCATCCCGAGTAGGCACCGGCTGGGAGTAAATCTGGGCCATCCGTTTCAATTGTGTTGAGTAAGGTACCTGGGAGGACACGCGTCCGGTCTAAGTGGTCTTTATTGCAGAAGTGGACTTTTAAGTCAAATTTGTCTTCACTAGTCCTCCTTTCATAGGAAGCCACTCGTTGCCTCGCGCCTATAAAAAGCAATCTAATACCAAGCATCAATTAATAAACACACACACAATTAATTAAGCATCAACGAAACAGAGAGAAGAGAGAAGAAGAAGAAAATGGGTCTGAGTTACTCGTGTTTTGCTGGGCTTGAGAGTAAAGTTGTTCCTATGAAATCTAAATCACCAAAGAGAGGAAATGAGAAGGCTAGTAAAGTATTGGAGAAAGGAGGTCGTTTAATGGAGAACGCAAAGAGGAAAGAGAGCGCACCGTTGGTAGTGTATCATTTTCCCATGCAATCTCGGCCTGGCCTTCTTTGAGATTTTCTTTTTATCACTGAGTTGTATTAGAAGATTTGACAATTTTGTTAATTGTGCATTGTGTACTAATTAAGATCAGGTGGTTTTCATGTAACTATTGAAATTATCATTTTAATTCTGTTGAGTTGATTTAAACTTCTAATTTGTACCTTTTTTTTTATCATTTTATCACCATTACACTCAGGGGCGGACCCAGTGCTGCCCCCCCTAGATTTTGAGTTTTAGTGGAAATTTATCGGTTCCGACCGACTTTGCCTCCCCTGAATTTTTTTTTGCCCCCTCTGAATGTTTAATTTATAATTCGAGTTAAATTTAGAGTTAAAATTGAAATAAATTTGTTGAATTTTGATTGGTAATTAAAATTATTAGTCAGAGCATCAGAAATTACAAGTCAAAGCATTGGAAAGTATAAGTTAAAGCATTGTTTTTTGTCGAGTACCCAATTGGTTAATGGATTTAAACCCGATTCGATATTTTTTTGCCCCCCCTGACGAAAATCCTGGATCCGCCCCTGATTACACTCATCCAAAATTCAACCAAAATCAATTTTGTCAAAGTTCTAAAAGTTTACCATTTCCATATTCTCAGATCTCAATCTCCTATTTCAATATCCATATATTCCAATTTAATGATCTAATTCTCATACCATTAATTATTGGAGAAATTATTTGGAGACATTTATTTTTTATTTTTGGAAAATTTTTGCAAGTTGGGTCTCCAACTGTTAATTATTTTCTATCTTGTATCGTAACTTGCATCATCCCTGAAAATTTTTATGGGAGTCTTTTGCAGTTTCAATTATTTACATATAAAAATTTAAATATTTTTTGCCGGAATTATTCTCAATATTTTAGTATATCAGGCCTAATTATCAGATACTTCTAAAACTGTATTAGATAAGAAAGCATAAGTAAATATTTAAAGAGGAGGGTTCAAATGTCCTTCATTTTTTGTGCCTCTATCATGCTTCCGTTTTTAAAAACTTTAATAACTCAAAATTTAAAACTTAAAGGTCAAAATAAAACCATTGGATATGATTTACATTATTTTATCTATGCACGTGTACAAAATGATGACATTTCAACTTTGTTTTGGTTGTTATTAAGAGCTTGTAAAAACGTACTAATGTGGATAATTTCTAAACGTTGATTTTTCAACTTATTGATTCACATAAAAACAAAACCGATACCATTCTTGTCTATTCTTCATAATCGCCTTCCTGATCACCATTATAGTCGCCATCACTCTCTCAATAAACTTTGGTAATGTAATGTAAGCTCTAAATGGATCCGAACGAACCTGCATTTGATAGTAACAATAGTTAGTTCGTAAAAAATATTCTTTTTTTAGAATGCACTTATCGATAAACGTATTTTTAAGAATTAATTGTTTGTATCTAGTAACAAAGATAATAATTTCAATCTCTGTGCACACTAAAAAGATTCACTGAAAAAAATTTAACGTGGCTTTCGAAAATAACGAAATAGATAGGTGCACTATAATAATATGTTTTTTTTTTTTTTTTTTTGTAAATGGAGAGGAATACGTAAGCGTTGGATAAATGTAGCTGGTGTCATATCAAATTTCGAATTGGTACAAGCTACCATACAGCATTTGGTGTGATTTCACAGCTGAAATTGCACCGCCTTCATCAGCTGATCCGTGTCTTCTCTCCTCAATCAGCTGGACCGTTAAATCTGACGGTTCATATCCAATGCCCCTTTATTCAAAGTTCCAAACACTCGGATTCTTTGTTTTAGGCCTTTTGAGTGCCTATTTTACCGAAATTTTTATTGTTGACACAAAAAAAAATCAAATTAAATGAATATCATCCTCAGGGGTCTATTTTCAATCATACCACCCACGCTAACTGGGTCCGCGCATCTAATAGGCGGGTGCGCAGACTGGGTTGACGCACCAGGTGTGCAGGCTGAGTTGGCGCACAAGCAGGAGCGGACTAAGACCCAAAACTGCCGAAATTTGAAAAATTACTTGGTCAAACTGCGTGAGACTCCCCATGTGCATAAAGCATATTGTTTTCTTTGCTGAATGCTGATGGATCCGCAGAAAATCCAAAAAAATGGACGTACATAAAATGACTCATTTAGTTGCGAGCGTGGAATGGAACGAATAAGAATGAGGAGTGGCTTTGATTATGTAAGCCATGTTGACTTTTTTCAAAGCCCGTAGCTATATACTCAGCACCCGATCGATCTATGTCACAAAAATCTTAACAGAGCATGGTGCGCCAATCCAGTGTGGGCACCAACCAATTTAGTGCGCGAACCAAGTTGGCATGGGTGGTAGGATTGAAATTAAGTCCAAGTTGGTGGTAATCATTTAATTTTGTTTTTTCAGAGTGTCAACTAAAAAATTTCGGCCCATTTTACAACTATATTGCGCCCATAAATGTTATAAACCTTCAAAATTTGATATAAATTGTTAGAAAATTTTGAAAAAAAAATAGAAAATTATCATTTTAGCCTTCCAATTAATGTTTAAATAATGGTTATGTGAAGGCAGCGCGCAGTGGAAATTATCATTTTAGTCTTGTTTAATTGATTTTAAGACTAGTTTGTTGATTTCTTTTTTTTTGTCATTTCATCACATTTGCTATTCTATAAATATCACCGGATATATATTCACCGTCTCACTCTTTCAAAATTCAACCAAAATCAGTTCTCTCAGTCAAATTAAGTTCTAAAATTTGATCATTTCCATATTCTCATATCTCAAATATTCATATATATTTCAAATTAATTTTCCAATTCTCATACAATCGTTGGACAATTTTTTTATGGACATTGAAATATTGATTTTTGTTTTTGGAAAATTTTGCAAGTTGTATCTCCAAATTATGTTAATTATTTCCGCTTTTGTATCACAAAAAATGTAGAATTAATATTATATACAGGTTGGACTTCTCAAAGGAGAAATTTTCATGAGACATTCTAATCTCATCTAGTTAGAGAGCTTTTTATTTTTCTTCCCTACGTCTTGTTAATATATAGTTCATACTATCAACACATTATCTTAAGAACTGAACGCAACATGGATTTACGTAGGGTGTTCATCGGTTCGGTTCGGTTGAAACCGAACTGAATTAGGCAAACCAAAGTTATAATTCTGTTTCTAAAATAGAACCGAACCGAACCGATTTAGCATTGCAACCGAACCAAAGTTTTATTTCGGTTTGTTCGGTTTGTTCGGTTCAAACCAAAATATATTATTTTTTTATTTAAAACAATTGATTTATAATAAACCGAAGTATATTAAAATATAAACCTGGGTATTAAGAAATAAACCGGGATATTAAGAAATAAACCGAAGTATTTAAAGCAATTGATTAAGAAATAAACCGGGGCATTAATAAATAAACCGGGGCGGTCCGGACCAAATTCATAATATATAAAAGTTCGGTCGGTTCGGTTATTTCGGTTTTGAAAATTATCAAACCGAACTGAAATTATAATTCGGTTTTAAAAAGCAAACCGAACCGAACCATTAAACCGAAAAAACTGAACCGTTTGGTCCAAACTAATTCGGTTCGGTTCAAAACCGACTAAACCGGACCCAATGAACAGCCCTAGATTTACGTACTTAAAAAAGATAGTTAGCAAAATAAGTACTTATGACTTAATTACGAGAACTGCATGATTTTATAATTCAGAAAATAAAATTATAAATTTCAGTCAAGTATTTTGATTTTTGAATTTAAAAGTGCGACTGTTAATTATTTTCTATCTTGTATCATATACAGGTTGCACTTTTCCAAAGAGAAACTTTTATCAAATATTCAAAATCTCATCTAGTAAGAGACCTTTTTTTCTTTCTTAATGTCTTAGGAACTGATTGCAGGATGTTTTTTGTCGCTAAAATAAAAATACTAATGGGAGGCCACATGTCATTGATATGGATTACCAAATAGTAGTAGCTACATATGAAAAATTCTGTAGTGATATTTACAAAGCTCAATTTTATTTGGATTTCTTTTAATTGCCTCTTACCTATTTTCTGCTTAGAATATTATCAACACACAGTCTTAAGAAAATAAGAACTGATCGTCCCCATGAATTTACTTACGAGAGATTCGTAATTTTATAATTCAGAAATAAAATTTTAAATTTCAGTCAAGTATTTTGATTTTTGAACTGAAAAATGCAAACCTGCCCATATTAAGAGGTCATAATAATACCTGTGATTAATTGTAGCTCTTTAAGACCATGCTTTGTTACTAAAGTGAGGTCCATATTAAGACCAATCCTTTGGTCCAGGAACAACCCACTCTATTTAGAAGGCAATGCAACAAACGATAGATAGGCGCGACCGGTTTGCTTCCCAGTTGAGAAAATAGCTCACTTAGTCCCACAATCAGTATGTATCTTGTCCGAGTCTCCCTAGATGCTATAAAACAAGAGGCAAGACCTCAGAGCAACTCATACCTTTCTCAGCCTTTCGGCTAAGATCAAGTGTAGTATCTGTTCTTATCAGTTTAATATCTGATATGTGGGCCATGTGCCCACCACGGTAGCTTGCTGCTGGGGCTCTTATGCGTCGCCCATGCGCTGCACTACTGCACGGGCCTGGCGCACCCCTACCAATTCTAATTCAAAAAAACTTCTCTGTTTTTGCGAAGTACTGATAATAATTTTGTGAGAACTTTTGTAATTCTAGCTTTCCATAAATAAGACCTAAATGGAGGCTGTGAACCAGATGTGTTTTGCAAGAAAATTTTGATGCGACCGGTAGGTTATTGTCATTTTTGCAGATACCAAAATAATATTCTAATTAAATTATAAATTATCTACAGAATTTTTTTTCAACAGTATACTTAGGAGACGGCAAGGCAACATCTTTTTTTGTTCAATCTTTTTTTTTGTTTTGTTTTTGCTTACATCAATGAATTAAAACTGTACAACAGTATACACTCGGAATGCATCTCAATTGTCAGTAAGTAGGAGTTCTTCTCTTCAATCCTAATCTCCTCTCTCCACCTGATAGATCCATCTCAATTTCATTATAAATTGGATTTGAATAAACCCTTGATGCTTCAACAATGGTCCCTTCATCTTCCTGCACTTCCTGGATTTCCACTTCTGGGTTCTCCGTTTCCCAGCTACTCGAATTGCTTCCACTGTACCCAGTCTCACTATCTTCTCTCTCTTCCCCTGAAGAACTGTCACTAAATGTATTAAATATAGTTATGCTTTCCTTCTGCATTGAGTTATGGAATGAGTGGCTCTTCATCTTGCCGTTGTACAAAGGAAGAATTGAGGGAACTGCTCCTGAACTGATGGTGCGGTCCAGACCGAGGCTGTAAGAGCTGTAGAGCTTCCTCTCTACCCCTTCCTTTTGTTTGACAATTTGTCCCAAATCTTCAAGGGTTTCATTTGCTGTGGCTTCTTCTATTGCCTTTTGTTCTAGCTCAGAGATCAGCTTGTTTAGTTCCTTTTTCTTAATATGGAGAGAACGCTGCATTTTACACAGAAAGTATGTTACAATTGGAGGAATAGTTTTGTTATTATTTTCACTTTGTCTGTTTTTTCAAAATTGTTGGGGAGTTTCAGTCAGACCAATTTCTGTTCATTACTAGCATGAACTATCTAGTATGTCAGATGTACCAGTTCGACAACCTTTTAAACTCCATTTCCTGTCCATTTTTTTGCTTGGAGCTGAATAACAGATGACTGAAGAAATTTTGGGTCAAACTGAGCAATTTTTGCACATCTGAAGTTTAGCTAAAAATTAGGTTGAATTAAACTACACGATTAAAGGGGACAATTCGGTACAAATTAACCTTGGAGCTAATAAGCAAAACAAACATGCAAGTTATTTATTTCGTAATTCGTAATTCGGAGTTTGGGGGGGCGGGGGGTAAATAAATATTTTGTTTAATTTTTAATTTTAACTACTTACCCTCTTTTCTAAAAAGCCACTTAAGCCATCATCTCTAAGCTTCTCTTTTCTCCAAAAGATGCAACAAAATCGGACAACCACGGATAGTACCACCAATATGATGGTTTGTACTAAAAGAATAATAAATTTGTATCTTCATCTCCTAGAAGAAAACATAAGATGTGAGAATATTGGAAGGGTTACTGAAATGTGAAAAGTATTTAATAATAGCTCACTTCACGGCTCCTTTTTTAGGCTTGATTTTGGTTAAATTGTACAACCGAGGATTACTCAAGTTATAAATGAGTGTAATGTAAAGACATAATCTCAAAATTGATTTACAATCAAGGGTATTATCAGAATATTTTTTTGGCAAAATGACAGGGTACTGTTGTATGAAGTACCAGCAAGGGCCAAAGTGCCAAATTTGCAATTTCTTCGTCTTACCAGAGTTTGTTCTTGGGAACTTGGGTTCAGCTTGCGAGCAGGTCCAAGCAGTTCTTTGCCCTAGTAAAAAATAGAAAAGGTAAATTTAAGCTGCTTTGGTATACCACATAAAAAATAAGCCAAGTAAACCTTTTTATACTGTGGGTTAAAAGAAAATCATACATGTAGTGTAGCATTGCAGAGTGTTGCCTACTCCTGCATGAAGTACAACTTGTGTGAATAACTAGAAATTCTTCTTTCACTAGAGAGAATAAGAGATGGTGAAGTTTGCTTTTGTGATACTTTAGGGCACCATTTGCAAATATTGTGTCTAAAGTTTGCATGATTACAAGAGAGGCCTTAAAAAACTAAAAGATTAAAAAAAAAAATAAGGGCAAAAGAGTAAACATACTTCCAGATGATAGAAATGCGAGTAGGATCCTCTCATCAACAGCAAAGTATTGCAGATCGCTTTTCAACAAAAGATCAGAAACCTCACCTTAACAAAAGACAAACATTTTATGTCAAAAATTTCTGCAAAATTTTATTTCTGACCATGTTATCCACAAGCTCAATCTAAGATTTCAGCCGGGGAAAGAAAACCAAGTATTCGCTAAGGTTTGAATTGAGGCTTAAATTTCAAGATACGGCCAAATAACAGCATAAAGAAAAAGACTATGCATGGACAATACCATTTTTCACAAACATAATCTGGTATTGTAAATAAAAAAGAGAAAAAATTGATAAGTGGCACTAAAGGCTTACCAGGATAATCTCCAGTCCAATATACAGTACCAGTGGCTGGTGCTAACAATGTGAATAAAACTTGTACAGGTCTCATAGCCGACACATAACTAGAGATACCAACATTATGGGTTATCTTTGAATCCATTCTGGTTTGAGAAATGTACACAGAAAATCCAGAACAGTCAAGTGCTGGGCCAGCTTGAATCACAGATTCTGATGCAGTTTCTTCTAGAAGCTTCTTCAGATTGCCATTTGGTGAAATTGAGTAAAGGATCCCGTCTAATGACCCAATTGAGATCCAACCTAACATAACATACAACAATATTCAGCTATTATGTGGTTACATTGAGCCTCAATTTATATTGGATTTTTTCGTTTCCGATAAAATTAATCTGTGGTTTGAAAAATGGCCATCAGATATCAGAGAATTGGGAAAGCTTAATTGTTTCTGCAACAAATGATTGTGAATTGAGAGCTCAATTCAGGCCTAAAATTCCACATTTTTGAAATTGAGGTAATTGGTTCCGGCTTAATTGCAATTGTTGGCTTCAGTACTTACCACTGGAATTACCCCAATTGTGCAACCAACCCTCAAATTCAGAGTTATGTTGCCTAATCAACCTCAATTATTCAATTCCGGGTTAAAAGTGTTACCGTTGGAATCTACAATTGGAGACACCAATTCACTGCTTACGGGGCCCACAGTCTGTTGCCAGGTGATGTTTCCAGTTGAAGCTTCGAGGCAGACCACCATAGCCTGTTTGGGAAACGTGGCGTACACAAATCCATTATTTCCGGGTGTAATTACCATTTTATCCCCAAACGTGCCTAAATGTTGGATCCATCTAAATTGTGTGTTGCGGATGTACACTGAGTAGAGTTGCCCTTCGGTATTTGATACCTAAAAAGTCATCAGAAATGGTTGTAAAAGATGAATATACACACAGAAGAAATTGAAAATCGAATAAATAAGAATAAGAGTTTCAATTATAACACAGGATAACATGTGCAAGGCGGCCAAAATTTCAGGCCATACGAATCATTTATCTAATATTTCCATTTTATTGTTTTCTCTATCATTAATTGATTATAGGCAATTACTGCCCAAACGAAAAAAAAGCTAGTACCATACCATATCTATGCCATAATGTAAAGATAAAAACTTATGTAAGCTTGATATCCAAGGAAAGTAATATCTTACATATAGAGTCCCTTCACATAAATCCACAACTGGTGCTGAATTAAAGTAGCAATTCAGTTGATCGACCACGCACCCCTGAGTATACATAAGACGGTGTAGTGTGGGACCAATGCTCCATTGGAGCTCTCCACGTAGCAAGAAAGAGAAAAGCCCGCGGTTTCTTATGGTTATAAACAATGACAGGTAACTGGGGCTGATTGAGAGCCCCAATATCTCCTCAGAAGAATTGTGAGAGAAGAGCACTTTCGATGGAGACTGGATAGAGCCTATTTTGGAAGGGTTTATCTTCAGAATCGCATTTTCAGCTGCCAAATATATCTGCCAAATAATAAATAGTGTTCTTGGCTCAGTATTCAACAAAGAATATTATCATTTTTCTGTTATTTTTCCCTTCTAAAAATAAACTGATTTTTTTTGTTAGTGTGTAGGAGTTTAAGGAAAGAAATAAATACGAGGTACCAGAATCGTGTAATTAGGTATTATTTAAACTCAAAGATTATCACTAGTCTGAAGTTATTCAATTTTGACTGATAACCCTCAATTATGCAATTAAGCCTCAATCCTGATTCAGGCATGATACATCCTCATGTCTTGCACTCAATAATGTTCAAATTAAAAAATAAGCAAAAAGGAAAAATAAAAGAGTGACCTTTCCTCTGTCGTCAGTTACAGGGGCTATATCTTCTCTACAGAAAAGACCAAGAGGAACGACCCATGCAAGTGATCCATTTCTCTCAAATGCAAAGAGGTTTCTTCTCGAACACGCGACAAGCCTCCCATCTTGTATTATAAGAGGGCGTAAAAGTGTATGTTTTACTGGTGCAGGAGCCTCATCTGCAGTAACAAATAAAGAAGCAAGAGTATGAAGGCACAATTTTAAGTGATAACCTCAAAATATTTAATTATGCATATGTTGTCTCCTAGGATTTTAAACAATAATTAATAATGTCCAAACAACCCCTCTCATCTTAAATCACATCAACATTTCCTAATATCATATGATCCATAATTTGGTCCTTGATTGTTATTTCTAATTAGTCATGATGTCAAGTAGTGGGTTTCTTTGTTGACATCATTAATTGGCCAAATTAAAAAAAAAATGTTGCAATTGTGAGTTCCTTTAGAAATCCTACCAAATATATTAAAAAAAAATCACTGATATTTGTTGTAACGGCAGATGTGGTCTTGTAACAAGCACGACTTAATCATGGAACAAACATACTCATTTATTCCACAAAATAGAACCCAAGTTGCACTGCTTCAATCCATAATATATAGAGAACTTTTAAGTTTATTTTATTATTGTATCGTTACTACCATTTCGTTGTTGATAAATGAGAAGGCGAGAAAAAAGTGAAAAAAGTGGGAAAATAAAAACAAAAGAACTGCGTAATTGCCCAGAGAGATAAAATGAAAATGCAACTTAATAAAAAATGAACTTACGAGCAGAAGGCGTAGCAAAAAACTTGGAGGGATTTACTGAGTGAGATACCGCCACTAACGCCAAAAGAAAGAGACACATCCACTGCGCCTTGTTTGTTCTAGAAAGAGACATAATCATAATCGTTATTTAAAGAGATAATCGAAGCCGGAAGAGTGTGTCGGGAGTGATATTGTTTTAGACTGTCAGCGCAGGAGGTCGCATCTTTTATTTTTCTTTATATTATTCTTCTCAGCTTTCCGATTTTTTTAATCTGTAGCATTTATGAAAAATTATTTAATCGCGGCCTTATTTTTAACGGCAGCAGTTACGCAACCATTCGTCAATACGTCCCGGCAAAATTTGTTACGGGAATAGATGCAGGGAACAGTTTTAATTGAAAATGAATTGCTTTATGAAAGGTGTTCTGAGAATATGAACGGTCCGGATTTTCTACGTGTTAACTCAAAATTTTGAGACCGGGATGTGAACTCGCGCCCGCCCGGAATCCACATTGGTGTTGTTGCTCAGTAAGACTTTTTCTTAAGTCTTCTTTTTAAGATCAAAGGAGTCTCATTTAGCTTTTTTAGTCGTTTAATTCTATTGAATACCTGTTTCTTAGTATGGATTAAGATCACTCTTTTTAACCTCATTTTGTCCGGATCTTAAGACACCTCTGCTCGAATCTTAAGACACCTCTATCATTTTCTTTAGATTCCTTAACTATCATTTACGGATTAAGACAACTAAACATTAGTTTCTTAAATCTCCTTGAAACTTAATTTGAATCAAGAGGTGTTGCCGAACAGCCCCGATCCAAGATCAAAACCACCATTCTTCGCTGACCGTTAGGAATCCTAGCGGTTGATATGCGTCACCATTTGACTTTTGCTTCTTGTTTTTTCGAATTGGTTTTTCACTTTGAGAGGACCGAGTCAAACAAGAGAAGCACATCAAGATCACCTCCAACATCCAAGGTCAAGACTCATGTACATATATTTTCTATATTCTGTCATTGTACTATTATTACTGATGAAATTTCGCTAAATTGGATCCTTTCATTTTGAAGTAAAATCATATTTGATTTCTTTCTACATTAACCATAGTAGTATACTAGTATGTGATTAGATTGTGCCTAACTGGGGCTTTATTTAGTGAACAACAATGACATAGACTTGCTATATAGCACTTAAATATGTGGCGCACCTAATGGCCATAATGAATTGACTTGGTTCTGTTTTGGTCCAGTCTTGCAGCAGTTCCTCTTGGTACGGTAAAGTTTTGATTGATTGTTTATAAATAACCTACAGAAACTGGTTTCTGTTCATCACTGTTGGTGGATTCTTCACTGGAGAAAGGAGCATAAATTCTTTTTATTTTTGCGGTGAATTTGTATTTCATCTTGGAAAACAACATAAACTGCACCAGTTAATTAGCAATTCAAGTACTCGAATTGTTACCTGAACATCAGACCACCCAAGGAAAAAAAAAAAAAAAAAAACTTTTATCAATCCAATTGCCAAAGTCATAGTTCGTACATACCGCTTCTACCAGTATTAATACCAAACACAATTTGGAAATTGCTATCAGTACCCATTGAAAAAAAAAAAAAAATTTACAACCTGATTTGAGGTTGTATACATATATTACCTTGATCTGTGATCAGCATCCCCCAACCCAAGCAGCAGTCCTAAATGGAGAGTAAAAGAGGGGTGAAAAGGGGAGAAGAAAGAAAAAGGATGGCAAAATCCAGATTGTGTTCAAGGAGGTGATTTTCAATGGGACCCATGAGATTTTGATTCTCGAATGCCCTTTACTGCTTTACACCTTTTCCCTTGTCTATTTAATTTCTAAAAATGCTATGCTGACACAATCATCTCCTCTGTAAAAACTGGGTGAAGCACTCAAAAAGTCAAAACATACGGTGATTTGTGAACAATCAATTAGTCACCCCTTACATCCTGCTTCTTTCCATCTTGCACCAGTAGTGAAACCCTAAAACCAGATGCTAGTAACAGGAAAAAAACAATATGACCTGTAAGAGCAAATGTAATAAAGTGTAGGTTTCAAACTCCAACAAGAAAATTCTCCCTTCATGCCAAGTATGGGTTTCAAACTCCCCTTGTCAAATTTCTATGAGAGAAATCATTTGTTAAAGTATATGCATGAGAGTTGAGCCAATATAATAAAGCAGCACTTGTTATATGAAATTCTAGGCACCGATACAAGGCTCACCACAGCGATCAAAACTTTTAAAGACAAATGTCTCTGTGTTAAAATTTGAGATGGAATTTGAAGAAGAAATATTTCATTGATTGATTGAATGATCATTACATTGCTTACGAGAGTTTATATAGGCTAATTAGCCTTTATGTTTGCATAATTTGCTACTAGCCATTGGAGGCTTTCCTAATTACACAAAATCTAATTTATCTCAGATTTATTTGATTGATAATGCAAACTTGAAAGGTAATATGGGTAAGATTGCACAGAGCATGTCTTTTGCTTGGTGTACCCAAGATAACATCTCCAATTTGTGTATTTTAACACTTTTTCATATATGCTAAATTCTCTTCCTATCCAACTGCAACAAGGAAACACTAGTCTTCCTATCCATCTACTTACACTCGATCATTACTCCTCTCCTCCCTTCAAACAGAAAGAAGTAACACAAAGTAGAAAGTTAAAAATGAAATCAAGCATCCTGAACCCATATCTTGATGGTGCGATCATTGTCAAGCCCGGCAGATGCAATCTTATTCTGGGTAGGATGGCACGAAACGGATATGACTGTGTCATTGTGTCCTTCCAATTTCTGAAGCACATTCTTGCCTTGGAGGTCCCAGATGTTAACACAGTTATCCTCGGATCCACTCACTATGTACTTGCCATTTGTCACTGAAAATGTCGAGAATGCAGTACACCCGGTTCATATGCCCTGTGTACACCTTCAGTGATTTCCAGTTGGCCAGGTTGCATAGCCTCTGTTACCATGTTACCAAATATTAAAAATCACAAACTAAATCATCAAAAAAAAAAAAAAAAAAAAAAAAAAAAAAAAAAAGAAGAATTGCTAAGAAACTTGAGAAAACTATTACCAATTACCATACCAGTGTATCATCAAGAGTGGCAACAAGGACGAACTTGCCATTTGGAGAGAACTTAGCAAAGGAAACAGCCACAGGGGACTTGCCAGGCTCGATGAGGGTCTTGAGGCAGAGACCGGTGGCGGCATCCCAGACCTTGCAGGAGCCATCGTGGCTTGCCGAGACGATCATGGAGGCATCACGGACAAAATGGAGCGCAGTAACCGGAGCATCGTGAGCCTTGATGTCGCGAATGCAGCGGCCGGAGACAACATCCCACATTCGAATCGTGCAGTCGAAGGAGCCCGACACAAGCAGGTTGGACTGAGCATTGAAGTTGACACAGAACACATAGGAGGCATGGCCGCGAAGAGTACGCACACACCGGTCTTCCAAGGATCCTCTGCTTTTAGATGAGTTCGAATTGGGAGGGGATGGGAGGGATTTTAAGACCCAGAGGCGTACGGTGCAGTCGTCCGAGGCGGAGGCCAGGTAGCTGGCGTCGGAGGAGAAGGCGATGTCAGAGAGGCCCTCCGAGTGACCTCGAAGCGTCGCCAGAGTGGCCAGGGTGGAGGAGCACAGGCACGGCGATCGTCTTGTCCAGCGACGCCGACGCCAGGAGACGCCCGTCGGGAGGAGAGAACTTCACGCACGACACTGCCCGCGAGTGCGGAGACACCGTGCACACCAGACGGTACGGAGGCGCAGCACCGGCGCTGGCCCCAGATGAGGCGTCCCCCATCTCTCTCACTTTATGTTGGGTACTTGATCGGACACTAGTAGAGAGAAATGAAAAGAGAGATCCGAGAAGTTGGTGTTCTGTAACGGCCCATGGGCTTAATAAAAAGCTTCGCCACTTTATACCATTCTTGAAGCAGTACTAAAAGTTGAAAAAACATGACCAAACTGGATATAAATAAAGAAGACTTAATAGAGAAAGAATTGAAAACCTTTTTTTAATTGCAGAATCCATAAAAGATAAATATTTTCAATTATACAAGCGATAGATCTAAGTAAAATAATTTAGAATTTTACTCTAATAATCACACGTTCATTAGATGAAAGGTTTTAATTTAACATATATAATGTTTAGTGGAATCACGGAGCATACCCAAATAATTTATTATAAAGCTACCAGTACCAGTGTTTATCAGTAAACGTGATGTCAATGCTTAGTTCTAAGTTCTAACAACAGGAAAGAAGAACACAAGTACTGAATAATAAGGCAACAAACAAGGCGTCACATTCGTCTCGGCTATATTGAAGTAGCAAGAGTAAAAACAGCAGAGTTTTAAGACGTTTTAAACTAAAACAACCAAAAAGCAAATGAAATATTTCCTCATATTTACCAACCCATTTCATTTACATCTTTTCTCTTTTCCCTGCAAGCCGATTCCGTGCAAGTGACAACCTTGATCGGGCTGGCCTATTGCGTTCATCCTCACTTTTTCCTCACTGTCTGAAACCACAATTGTATCTAATTTCAAACTTTCATCTTTCAGTTGAATTTCTTCTGTCAAATTTTCTTTGTTGTCATTGCAACTCTTTTCTATGGATGCTGATTTTGGCGTCAGCTTGTGGCCTTGTAGCCGCAAGTTCTTTCTATGTCTTTCACAATTCCCAGAATTGCCTGCTGAGGTTTCTCTCCTCTCTGTTTCCTTTAATGGATGGCTTGCCTAGATATGCCAATAAGAAGCTACTTGCGTGAGAATCATTTCAAACTCACAAAAAGAATAAGAATCATGTGTATAACCCGGTAAGAAAGACATTTGCCATGCACCCTTAAAACATAAAGACTTCCGTCACCTACATGTCCTTCCTAAATTCTCACAAATTAACTACCCAAATTACCCCTCATTGCAAACCAAAAAAATGAGAGCAGATTGTTCAGGATGCATGAAATTCATCAATTGATAGGCTAGAACCGTAGAAATGATATCCTGAGGTTTCCAGAAGTGCACATGGAATTGACTCATATAAGATCTTACAAAAAAACACATAATAATTAATTAAAGAATCATTATTACCATGGGTAAGCATATTTCTCAGTCCATTGGAGAGCTTTCTGGTCAAATATTGTTCTATTGTACTTGTACTCTTTACTCTGGAAATAAAAATAAAGAAAAAAGTAGGGGTAACATTAACATTTAATTATATAAGGGTTGTTCTCCAACCTTATTTGCAAATGGCACCCCATGTTTATCATAATTGCAAATACAGACTGAACAAAGCACAAACCATCATCATTTCAATGAAAAAAGATCCAAGTATGTCTTCATTTGAACATGCTTAAACTGAACCAAAAAGTAAAATCGACATGGTTTGATGCCAGTATAGATGAACTGTGGTATGAAGGTCCACGCAACTATTTCCCATATTGTACCGTTAAAAAGAACAAAAATGGTCTGTATAATTTAATGACGGTTTTGGTTAACCTCAAATAACATACATTTGAGACTTGACAGTACTAGGGACATTCTTTTCTCATTTAACACTTGCAAATATATATAAAGAAGTTTAGCACCAAGAAAAAGAGCTGTTGGGTTTGATTTATGAGAAGTCCATGCCTAGTTTAAACGTAATAATTCACATTATGAGAATGTTCTTACTGCTTCAGCCATGAGGCCATCGTCTGGATTGGGCTCACTCAGTAATAAACCAATACTGGTTAGCACAGTCGAAATATTAGAATTCACTGTATGTGCAAGTTTCAGTAAAAAAAAAAAAATCGAATTAAAAATGAAAGGATCAGTCAAATAGGGGTTAATGACCTAAGAATGCACCGGAAATTAATCTCAATAATATAAAGACAAAAAAATCAATTAAAAGATTTGAATGGAATGTTAATCCAATTCAAAATCTCTTCAAATAAATGTTGATCTGTATAAAAGATCTTATGATTTTTAATGGATTCAAATCTTAAAATTGACCCATGTTTACTAAAGATCTTATGATTTTTAATGGATTCAAATCTTAAAAGGCCCAGGGCATTTTGACAACAAAAATTGAGAGGAGGTTTGATATATGAGGGACGTTTAATCCATTTAATTGGTTAGCATTTGCAAGGAAACAAAAGGTTTGATGCTTTATTAGATAGAAACGAGGAAGGAGTTTGAGACATTGATAATATCCTTTTTGAGTTAATTTTAAGAAATTAAAAACCGCTGTCATTCTAAGTAAACTTTAATTTCTAACAATTTACATTCATGCAATTAACTTTAAATTAATTTTAACGGCCACACCAACAATTATACTAACAAAAGAGAACAACGGAAACAATAAAATTCTTTGCTACATCTAAAAATAAAATTGCGAAATCCTAATACTGATGCTCTAATAATAAAATTGCACAATTAAATCAATAATTCTCGAAGTTATCATAGCCGCACTGGTACTTAATTCCAATGCAAGAAGCAAATTACTGACTACCACTGAGTTATTGCACAAAAACAGGAGACTTCTGACTTCGTAGAACCCATCAGTTTAGATTATTACAGCTAGAGTGGAAAAAAATGTGCCGTGCCGTGACTAACACGCCGTGACTTTGATCTTGTGTCGTGCCGTGACCAAGTTAATTTTTCACGTGCCGTACTGTGATCAAAATATCAAGGAATGATCATGCCACGTGAATCACGCCGTATCTAAGCGTACCGTGACCATACATAACTCGCATGACCATTTAATCATAATTTAAGTTAATTTATTCGAGATTCACTATTAAATTAATATCTAATTATCCTAATTACAAATAACTTGCGTGACTACATGTCGTGCCATGACTAAATCTTTCACGTACTATGCCAAAGTTTCAAAAAATAGACACGACATGCAAATGGTCACAACACATGACACACGAGTTACAACACATAATTAACACGCGTGCCGTGCCGTGAAGCGTGCGTTCCGCGACAGAGTCGGCTCCGCCGTGCCATTTTTCCCACTCTAATTACAGCGACTAAAGTGGATCTTATTTAAACACAGAAAAAGTTAATAGAGGAACCAAATTCACTTGAACAAATCCCTAGCTTGAATTTGCAAGTATCTAATTCCATAAAAATTCAGTTAAAATTTAAAAATCCTCTAAACAAATGATGGTACAACAAAGGATCAACTATCCAACAAAAGTCTAACTAATCTATTAATTAATCCCAGCCATCAGTTGCAAAGACCCTCCGTAATTAATATTTAATCTGATAAATTAGAGATCAGATATTTTAACAAGCCTTGTGTAGAAGATGCGATTGTCTCTGGCCGAGTTGCTTTCGAACAAAGCCGTCTGAACCATTTCCTATTGATCGTTACATCATGAGAGAAAATGAGAATACTAGATATGATATTAAACCATACAAATTAGAAAGATTTAAGAATTTTCTAACCTTCACATCTCTATGACAGAGAAATTTCCCCAAATTGTGAATAATGCATCTCAGATCTTCAACCTGTCAGTGGTAAATTCAAGGAATAGAAAATAAAATAAACATTAGCAGTAGCTATAAACCTAAAATTCAAATAAATTATCTCTTTAGTTTTAGAGAGGAAGCCATACCTTGATATAGCCCGCCCTGTTCTGATCAAAATATCTGAAAGCCTACAAGAGAAAAAAAAAAAAAAAATGGCTACATCAGAAACTAACAATGAAAATACTAACACCTTATACTCTGTATCAAAGATAACCACCATCTTTGATCCTAAACAAATCCAAAGTAAATTTGCTAGTTCCCAATTAACCCTTTGTTCCTACAACCAATATTCCTTTTTGAAACAATAGAGATAGCATGTTTGGCACAAGTTTTTGGTTTTGTTTTTACACATTCACATAAAAAATTATCACTTTTCGTTTTGTTTTTATATGAATCAATAAGTTAAAAAATCAATGTCCAGAATATATTCATACCAATGTATTCTTGCAAGCTTTTGATACCGACCAAAACAAAGTCAAAATGTCGTAATCTTTTATACGTGCATAGAGAAACTAGTATAGATCAAATCTAACGGTTTTATTTTGACATGTGTTTTCAATCTTAAGTTATTAGTGTTTAAAAAATGGAGGCATTTGTACCCTCATCCAACAGTTATCAATGAATATCCAGAGTTGTACAGTGAAATAAAATATTTACCTGTAACAATTCCTTGTCAATCACGGTCTCCTTCTCCTTCTCTGACGAAGATTTCCGTTCTTTGGATGATGTTTCCTCGCCTGCCTTCTTAGCACTCCTCTCCTTGCTTTTGCGATCCTCTCCAGTGACCTCCTTTTTATCATTTTCTCTGCTTGCATTCTCAGCCTCCTTTGGTTTCTTAACATCCTGCGGTATTTTTAAAAAAGAGCAACTACTTGGATTAATTCATGAATACACCCAAGCTTAAAAATAACATAAAAAAATTACCTCAATTTATCCCTTTTTGTAAAATACACCCAAGCTTCGTTGGCAGAAGTTGTCAAACTCGAGTGAAAATTATTTAACCACCTCAGATTAATTCATGAATAAACTTTGCCTCTCGCACAATTGTTGCAAAAAAATAATTTAAGTAATCAAAATTTATACTTCGTCTACAAAAGAGCATGCTTCGAAAAAATTTAACAGCAAGTCATGTTTGGTTGTGGAGTAAGACGTGGAGTAAACCCATTACTCCACACTTAAGTATCCAAACGAGGAGTAAATTGGTGTAAGATGGAGTAAGAGGTGAGTTAACTTACTCTGCTTGTAATACCCACTGTCATAGGTAGAGATACATTTCCCAACATCTTACTCCTCCAAGTGGATTAATTTAAGCTATAACTTAAACTACCAAACAAGGTGTAAAATATGAGTAGTAAAATGGAGTTAGCAATTTAATCGTCATTAATTTTACTCCACAACCAAACATGACCCAAAGGAATAAACTAAAAAAGAGCACATCAAATTGGGAAGTTGCTCACTGACAACTTATTTGGTCCAAATATGGTGTCCAAATAATTTAAATATTTGATGGTAATATATACCAAGGTCATGATGTCAACATGGTCATTACATATTTCTCCAGAACCGAAATTGTGCAACCTTATTTTGACTTCTTTAATTTACAACTGGGACAAATGATAAGAGCCCTTTCAAACACCCTTATAAGTACCTAAATGTAGGTCAAAAACAAAAAAAAACAAAAACTTGCCTCAGGTTCTTCTTCCATTTCCTCGGGTTCTTCCATTCCTTCAGGTTCTTCCATTTCTTCAGGTTCTTCCATTTCTTCAGGTTCTTCCATTTCTTCGGGTTCTTCTTCGATTTCTTCAGGCTCTTCTTCTATCTCCTCTTCCGGTTCTTCCTCTATTTCTTCATTTTCTTCTTTGTTACTATCACTAACCACTTTATTTTCCTCTCTCGGTTTGTCCACGTCCATCTTTTCCTTGGTATTGTCATTCTCTTTATCATTTGTATTGCCACTCATCTTTTCTTTATTCTCACTTTCTTTCACTTCACTTTTCTTTGCATGTTTTCTCTCACTATCTTTTTCTTTCTCTTCTCTTTCCCTCTCACTTTCTTTCACTTCACTTTTCTTTGCACGTTTTCTCTCACTATCTTTTTCTTTCTCTTCTCTTTCCCTCTCCCTCTTTCTCTGGTTTTTCTTTATATCATAATGTCTCCGCAATTTCTGCAATGAAACAGTATATGCCAGTGAATCAATTACATGCGTTGTCATTAATGTCAAACACAGAAATAACCCTAGTGCAATTTACACCCAATATTTCACCCTATTTATAAGTAACATTCTAAAAGTTCTAATTTTTCCTGCTACATTTTTTCGTAACTAGTTCCTATTAACCTGGTAAAAAATGACCATAAATCTTTTCTTGATTCAGTTCAATTTGAATTTGAAAAGTAAAAATTAACAGCGTGTATGGGGACTGATAAAACAAATTGTATTTACTCCTTTCCCATCACACTAACCCAATTACATAATTTGGAAATTAAGTACCTCAAGGAAAGACAAGATACGACACCCCATCTGGTACTGAAACATCTCATTCAGTGATTCCGCAAATAAAGATATCTGCAAAAAGGAAAGTGCTAACATCACTATTTATTCCATAGTCGATAAAAAAAAATATATAAAACAAATTAGAACAGAGAGCAAAACCTCGAATGTTGATTCAGCAATGTCTTTGTCATTATATTCCAGAAGACCATCAAGAGAAATTGAAGTAGACCGAACCTATACCGCAGAAAAGGCGCACATTATAAGTAAACCAGATCAACTTTAAGTGTATAACTAATCTTTTACTTGTTAAAAACTCTATCAAAGGAAAATGATTTGCATACTCCTAAAAAGCATCTTGGAGTGGCTACTATAAGATAATATGACAAAACCAAAATGGAGACTCAAAAAAGGGAACACCCTGTCCATACCAGTGTATTTGACACTGGTACGGACGGGACACCGGTACAAATTTGCAAAATAGGCTAAATGATTGACACAACCAGTAAACATACTCTTGAAAAAAACAAATTGGAGATTCAAGAAGAGGATACCCTGTCTGTATCAGTGTGTTTGACACTGGTACATACAGGAAACCTGTACAAGTGTGCAAAATAGGCTAAATGACTGACAAGACCAGTAAACATACTCTTGATCCCTTGTTCCTTGTCACTTGAAGTATGAATCCTGGGTGCCTAGGCGGTTCTTCGTGCTTTGATTGTTCTTTGACATCCTTATGTGGAGATGATTTATGCTTTGAATCAGATGATCTTGGCTCAGATTTCTTCTCTTTAACTTCCTTTTCTTTCTCCTTTTGTTCCTTTTCTTTGTGTTCCTTCTCTTTTTCTTTTTCTTTCTCTTTCTCTTTATGTGGTGCTTGGGCCTCCACTTCGATCTTAACGGGACACTTATTAGCAACACTTACTGCATTTAAAATCTCTTCTTTTTTCTCTTCCTCAGTTTTAACATCTTTTTCGACTTCTGTTATTGCACTTGCCGCATTTTCTTTCGCACCAGAAGCCACAACCTTCCTTTTCACAACTCTTCTAATAACCATTTTCTTCATTTTTGCAACCTCTGTTTCTTGTACAGAGTCTTCATCTTTAGACTGTTCAACTGCAATTTCTTCTTTCTTAATAGCAGTTCCTGCAGTCGCACTTGCATCATCACCAGGCGCCTTCTTCTTAATGACTCGCTTCACAATTTTCTTTTTGATGGTTTTCTTTGCGGAACCCAAATCATCCACTGTGGCCTCCTCTTGATCTGCCTTCACCTCAGTTTTGATCTCGTTCTTTTCGACATTAATTTCAGTTTTAGTATCTTCTTTTTTCTCAATTGGAATTTGTTTTTCGCTTGATGCAGACTTGTTATCTTTGTCTTCAGGTTTAGTGGAATCAACTTTTTCAGTCTTGTCGGTTGACCTTTTGTTTTTCGGGGAGTTGCAGTTTTCTGATTTACTACTACTCTTCCCTCCTAAAAAATGAAGATAATGAATCTAGTATTAGTAGATATAACTAAATAATTAACTCCCAACATCATGTTTAATAAAAAATGACTGAATTAAAAGTAGTATTAAGAATCACCTTCCCCACACCCCTAAAAATATGGCAAGTGCATAAACACAGATACAAAACAAAATTTTACAAGTTTACTGGCTGCCTCGCCTTATTAGATCAAAATTCAACTTTCAATGAAAATGGAGCAAATGCCTACTCCCTACAGGATGAGTGCAATGCGGGTGGATAAAAAAAATGCAAATATCAATAAATGTCAAAGTACCTTCTCTCGATTCCTTCTTTCCCTCCTTGTGTTCTTCTTTCTTTTCCTTACGCTTCTAACACATTAAGTAAAAAGTTAGCCAAATTTTTTTCAGAACACAAAGAGCAGAGTTTCTTTAAAATTCATAACAAAGGCGGTAAAGCAGGCAAGTCATGCTGGATTCAGGTTGGGTCATTTTACGAATCAGCACTTTCAAATCTATGTCACTTCAGATCTACTCATCTTTGAGTTATTCAGGACCAGAATGGGTTCTGGTCAGAGTCAAGTTTGTGTTTTCCTTTCTAATTTGGTCAGGCCCTTTTAAATTACGTTGCAAAGATTTTGGTTTACTTAAATTCAAGCCCTTTCTGTCTCGGGTTGTTTCAGCTCCAGGTTGGTGATTCCATATCCTCTGAGGTAACATGATATTTCTGTTTGGATCCGGACCGTTCGATCAGAATCCGGGCCAATCTGATCGGAGGTGGAATGTACAGGGCCCCTTTGATATTCGTGCGGATTTTGATCGGACGGTCCAGATCTAAAAAGAAATATGCTGTTACCTCAGGTGATAAGAATTCCAGGGCATTTGTATTTGATATCTCAATTATGCCGAGTTCAATCTAAGTAAGCCCTTCAGGGCATCTGTATCTGCTCTTATTCCGGACTCAGATAGCATGACCTGCTTTTTCAGTCTGGATCACCCATCAAATCAACCCACTGACATCATCTAGGAGTTGGTTTTGAGGACATCAGCAAATCAATATAGTGCATCAGTTTAGATTGGATGGTCCGGACCAGAAAACCCTAAACCCTTAAATGAGTCAAGTTTAGCCAATTATAGTTTTTATGTTCTTCCAGAAACTAAATTCACCTTTTCTTCTTTCTGTTCTCTTTCTGCTATGGCTTTTTTGTGAGCGAGCCACTCAGTTCTCCATGCCTCTATCGCAGGAATGCAGTCTGACAGATTTGGCACAAATAGGACAGTGATTTCTTTACGGATACCACTCCCTTCTTTTCGAACTCTTTCATAATGTATCTGCAAAATAAAAAAGAAAAAAAAATAAAAACTTAACCAAAAAAGACATAGTATTAGTTGATATGAGCACACTTCAATGTAACAAAACATGCCTCGAGAAATCTATTCCAGTGCTGACACCCTTGCAGATCAACTTGAGTTGCCTCCTTGACATGTCTATTCATATACAGACAAGAAAGAAGTTAGCAAAACACAGAAATTTTCCCAATTTAGACAACAGTGGATTAGAAGAAAAAAAATAACAAAAAGCAGATCAGGACCTGATAGCAGCTTTAATCAAACCAGAGTCACATACGAGCGGGTCCCCACCATCTATGGCTGGATTCCATGAGCCCCCAATTGCAAGCAATTCACGGTCTTTTCTCACTATTGCAAATTTCAGTACATGAGAGAGATGTATGGCTCGTTCATCAGAGGAGGAACACAGTTCACTCAGAGCATTATTGCTTATGCCACTCATCAGAAGCACCTAATAAGAAAAATAAAATAAAATAATTCAGGTCTCTAACACAGTTTTAATACATTCATTTGATGTTTCAACTAATGAAGATAAAAAAAGGGCACCCTTTAATGACCTTATTCTTTACCAACTGAGCATTTTCATGAAAAAAAATACACAGCTGCTTATGCATGCAGAAATTCAAATGATCCCATTCTAATATTTTGGTACATGTCAAAGGGATATGTCTTAATTCCATCACGCCTGCTCCATAGTGACAAATTCAGAATTGAGGAATAAATCGACGAGGTCTGAAATTCATGATGCGGGTATAATACGAGTATAGCTCAGGAATAGTTCGTTTTCTTATAATGTGTATAAAAATAACAAAATTCTGAAGTATTAAGAAAGAAAACAAATTCTGCGAATAATTCATAAAATTCGCAGATAATTCAGGAAAATTTGGGAAAAAAATCACAACATTCATTTAATATTGTTCATTCGGGGGTGCTGAAAATGAATTCGCAAATAATACGTGAATTATTAGCGAATCTGTCACAGCTCACCTTGGCATTCCAAACAATATCCTCTTTGTTGGGGCACATTGCTGTTTCTGAGGAAGCACGCCCTTCACCATTGACTTCTACAAAATCATGCTCAAAGCTGCTCAAACAAAAATAAACCACATCAGAAAAAGACAGAAAATTTAGAAACTACAGAATTCTGTAATTTTTTTTTCAGTGAGGCTACGAAACTATGCATAACGCACTTTGGTCTGTACTATACGCATAACTCTAATTTCAAAGTCCAAATAGTTGATCTGAACCACTCAACGTGATCTCTATTTGAAAATGTACTTAAAGGTCTAATTTTACATTTCTTTACTATTTTTTTTTTAAATTTAGATAGGTAGAAAATCACTACTTTTGGATGGTCCATAATCTTTAGATCAAGTGATTTTGTACTTATTTAAAAAAATATATAAAATTTGGCCTCGAAGAACATTGTTATATGGAGATCATGATGAACAGTTCGGATCAACTTTTTGGACTTTGAAAATAAAGATATAGATTCATAGTACAGATCACAGTGCCCTATGCATAGCATAGCACCGTAGCCTCACTCTTTTTTTTTTGGTCTGAGCTGTGAACTTACCTTACTGGAGTATATAAAGAGAGGTTCATGTTTTCCTTGGGCCAGTTCAGGACAACCTAGACAAAAATTATACTGAATTAGTAAGAGATGTCATAAAATCAAGGGGCTCCAGATTCCTATAAAAAATAAAATCACCTTTGAAAAGTCTGGAGCAACAGCTAGCTTTGGATACCGCCTTGTCAGAGATGGGTAATCCCTCTCAACATCCACCAAGCAAAACGGAAAAACCTATAGTGGTAATTTAAGTTGATTATAAAATAATACTTGTATTTAGACAATGTGTTTAGACTTGTAATCCCTTTCAACATCTACAATCAGCTTATTTTAAGACTAGTGTTTCACACCAAACACATATATGGTGATGTATTTAGGACCAGCCCTTAAAAGGTTCTAAGGTAAATTCAATAAACAAAATAGAAGGTGATTGTAAATAACCGTACGAAAAGTTTCTCATAACTCACTCTCGGAGAAGGGCAGTAAGGAAAGTCACGTTTATAACATGACTAAGTATGACCAAATTTGCTTAGAAAAGGGGAAGGAAGGGATCAAACAAGTCAAAGAACGAATTTCCGAACTTGACAACGAAAAACAAAGCAACGCCAAATGTAAGCATTTAAAAAGCTTTTAAGCCAGAGTATGTGATTACTTGCGGAATTCTTTACCTTGCACAAATACTCCCTCTTTTTCTCTCGTACCGGTGAACGTGGCCTTCAGAAGACAAACAAACAGAAAAAAAACAAGAAATCAATTCACAAGCGACGTCACAACAAACATACTGGCAACCGCATCAATCTTCAAACAATCGAGAGAAAGAATTAACAACTTTAACCTAATCACTGAATCGCGTCGTGGTGACACCCTTCTTGCACCTCTGCTGTCATCCCGTAGCACTGATGAAGCACGCCTGTCCTTTGACCGCTCCCGTCTTGACTCAAGCTTCCTCTCCGGCTCCTTCTCCCTTTCACGAGCCCGCTGCCTCTCCCTCTCCCTTTCCCTTTCTCGATCTCGATCTCTTTCCCTTTCTCTTTCTCTTTCTCTTTCTCTTTCTCTTTCGCGTTCCCGGTCTTTTTCTCTGTCACGTTCTCTCTCTCTATCCCTTTCACGGTCACGAAGCCTGTCTCTCTCTCTTTCTCTTTCTCTTTCTCTCTCGTGGTCCTTCTCACGCAGAAGTAGGTCCCGCCGAAGGTCTTCGTCCCTTAGGACATCTCTAACGGAGGTGGCTGAGGTGGTAGAGTAGTCACGACCTGGAGGCAAGCTCACACCATAGCTCGCCGCCAGGCTGTCACTTCGTCTCAGGTCAGTAGCAAGAAGGGAGGCCTGTCCACCAGCTCGGTACGGCACGGAGCCTAGGATGGAAAGGGCAGAACGTGGGTCCGCCTCTGGTGGGCCCCGCAACACATATGGATCTTGGGATGAGTAGTAGTCTGACTGTCTGCTAAAAATTGCATATGTTTACTCAGAACTAGAGATAGGTGACACTGCTCACAACTGGAGATCACTTGGAATCATAACTTTTAGTTTTACTCCATCAGTGATTACGTAATAATAATACAAACTAAATAGGAAACTCTGGAGAACTGTAACTGACAAACAAAACACAAAGATTAAATATTGGAAAAGAAAAATGATTTCCATATACCTTAAATCAGAAGAGGGCGGAAGTTGGGCTTTCAGAAAATGTTGCTGACGAAGCGATGCTGCCTATTTAAAGAATAAAAAAATGTCATTAACTTTAACGTCATTATTTATGTACAAAGAAAACAATATTTGCATGGTTAATCAATGCTGATACAACCACAGAATTTTGCATGTATACCAAACAACCTTAATTCACAAATAATTTAACATTAGCTAATTTTCGTCACCCGTTGCCTTTACAAGTATATGCACATAATTGTTGCAAATTGCCTATACAAAAATTTAACAAATAAGGCACCAAATTACTAAAAATATCCTACATCGTCCAAGTGGTCACAGAACGGAGAGCAACAACAAACAATAACTATGTCCATATTTATATACCAAAACAACAAAAATATAAGGTAAACCTGGTGAGAGTGTCCTACAGGATCGGCATATCTCCTTTCTAAATCAGCCGGCATCTCTCTTGGCACATAGCCCGTATGGTGTTCGCTATAATGCCTCCTCTCTAATGCTGCATAATCAACACCATACCCACGGCTCGACGTCGAAATATAGTCATCAGTCATTGCCAGATTGGATCCTAGACCTGACAAACCAGTATGGCTGGACGAACCTTTGCTGCTCACACCACCGACCTAAACCAGTAAAGGTATAATGTAACAGTTATACTGTTTTCATTTCAATGGCATATATTCACCTATAATTACATAAATATGACCTAAAAGGTAAGAAATAATCAAAAGGAAACCTGCGGTGCAACGCTAAGGGAGGATGAGCTGTATGCTGTTGAATAAGTGGTCCCACCATATTGACTGCCATGAGAAGCGGCGTGGCTTCTATATGCCGCCACGTCAGCATCTGGACCTGATGCAAGTCGTGCCGCCAGACTCGCATCTGCCGCACCATATCCATCACTCCCGGGCTGCCAAATCACCACATCAAATGAGAATTTAGTAAACAAATTAATAAAAGGAACAATTCTGTCAGATTATTTTTGAGAAAAATCTTACGGTTTGTCCGTAAGTTTGATGGCTGCCATACGGTTGACGCCCGTACGGATTTGTCCCTTTTGAAGGGTACATCTATAAATTATCCTGTAAATTAAACAGTAAACTGATTACAATTCTATCCAAAAAATTTAATCTTAAAAATCAACGATAGATAATAGGAATCAAGAAGTAGCAAAGCCAGAAACGTAGTTACTTGATAAAATTTTACAGATTGTTTCGAGGACGAACCAAAAAGAACCACAAAAGAAATCTTGAAAAGGAAGGCGACCAAGGATAGGAAGAAAATAGACAATGAAGGGTTTTCGCGCAGAGAGAAATCGGTGGGGTGATTGCCAAGAACTAGGGTTTCAATGGAGGGGAGAAGTCGGATCAGATGTGGCGGACAAAAATATTACCAATCGTGTAGAATTAACAAATAAAATTTGGATAAATTTCGCTGGAGGTCACTAAACTTTGTCATTTGTCACGAATTGGTCACTCAAGTTTGATTTGTCCCTTTCTAGTCACTCAAATTTGTCATTTGTCTCAATCAAATAACTTATATTTTTCCGTCCAAAATGCTAACGGAATATTCTCATTCCGTTAGTATTTTGGACGGAACTAGTATATTCCGTTAATATTTTGGACGGAATGAGAATATTCCGTTAGTATTTTGGACGAAAAAATATAAGTTATTTGATTGAGACAAATGACAAATTTGAGTGACTAGAAAGGGACAAATCAAACTTGAGTGACCAATTCGTGACAAATAACAAAGTTTAGTGACCTCCAGCGAAATTTACCCAATAAAATTTAGATATCAATTTTGTATAAATAGCAATTGAGTAAAACGGAGAAACAGATCCGTTGTACATTATTTTAAGAGGAGTGGTGAACATAATTCTAAAATTTATTAAATTAGTTTCAAACGAAATATAAAGTAGATCAGTTTCAACGGTTTGAATATATCATTTGAACTCAATTCAATAAATTTGGAGTTATGCTCATCAACCACTCTTGATGATATAAACAACAATAATATATAAAAAATTCAATTAAAATATTTACACCATCTAAATCATGCCTATAGTGTTGAATCTAAATTTACATGTTGAATTGGTTTCTCGAATTGTAGCATCTCAATCCTCAGTTTTCAACTCAGTTCTTTTTACACATTTTAAGAGGTGGGTTATTTTTTTCATTCAATCTCGTTCATAGTTCTGACGGTCTATGAGGATTTTTGTGAATCTAAAACTACAAATGTCTTCTACGTAATTTTTTCTTTCAAATGAGATCCATGTTGAAGTATTTTCGGATTCTTCGTCGCACAAGTATTTATACTTGATCATGCAAGTGCGGATAGTATGAAATATTTGATATTAAAATATGGAATATGTTAGATACAAAAACTTGACACGTGAATTATGCAAGTGCACTTGCATATTGAGGTATAAATACTTGCAATATTTAATATTAATACTTTCATATGTCATCCAATTCTATATGGGAAAAAATAATTAAAATTTGATATAATCTGTTAGGTACAAACACTTGACACATGAATTATGCACACTTGCATACTGAATATGAATACTTGCAATATTTGATACTAATATTTTCAGATGTCATCCAATGTTATATAAAAAAAAATTGATATAACATGTTAGATACAAACACTTAACATATGAGTTATTCACACTTGCATAATGAGGTATAAATACTTGTAATATTTGATATCAATACTTTCAAAGGTCATTCAGTGTCATATGATTTTTTTTTATATAATATGTTAGGTACAAACATTTGACATGTGAACTAATCTCACTTGCACGATGAGGTATAAATACATGCAATATTTGATATTAATACTTTCAGTCGTCATCCAGTGTCATATGTAAAAAAATACTTGCATGACGAGGTATTACTTGTGTGACGACGGACCCCGAAAGTACTTCATCATGGTCTCATTTGAAAGAGAAAATCGCTTAGAAAACCTTCGTGGTTTTAGATTCACAAAATTCCTCACAAATCATCAAAAATATAGACGAGATTGCACAGAGAAAAAAAAATCAGAACGTGTATGGTTCTCCCATGTAGTTTGAGTGGTCTGGTGCGGGGACTTTGGAGGATTTATTAGAGGATAATTATTGACATAAAAATTGTTCACATCATAAGTATAAATATTTCCATGCATAGGATTAAATAGTTTATAATGTCAATATTAATATTTTAGAAAAAAAGATTCAGTATTAGAATTTTGCGGTCTCATATAGTTATAATTCCCCATATAATTTTGAGTGGTCACCCATTTGAGAGATTTTACTGTGGGACAATTATTAAGATCCATTATCAAAAGATAAATAATCATCTAAGTGATCCTTGCCTTTTCTTTTTTGATTATAACTTATTGCTGTACATGTTTTCTTAAAATAAGTTTTTCTACGTAATCCGTCCAGCCCATAAAATTCGATTGCTTTATATAAATTGAATAACTTTATCTTAATTAATTAGTTACTGATTGAAAATTCTCTAACCCAACTATAATAAGAATTCATATCCCCTACATTAACTCACCGTGCGTTAATACATCTGGACTGTCCAATTGAGATCCACACTAATATTAAAGGACCCCATGCGTCATAGACGTGAGCCGGATTAGCTCGGATCCTAATCAGACAGCCGACATGCATTAAACTCAAACAATTCTCTTTCGAGTTAAACTGATTAATCCGGTCATTTATACCCCTAGAAATTGCAAATATGAACTCTTTATGGATTATTGGACTTTCAACCCGGGCCCTGCAAAGTACATACGGATCCAAATTCAAAGCCACTAGATTTGAAGCCTAACTCGATTATAAGTTCAATTTTGGGCCTAATAAAGGCCTAGTTATGATTTCTGGGTTGGTTAAGATTTGATCCTGATTAACCGGGCCGGGTATCTGTTGGTACTTTTAAGTTTCAAAATGTTGCTGCTATATTATAATAAAGAGGAGGGTTTACCTCTATTTTGTCTTCATCATACCTCTATTCTTTAAAACTTTAATAACTCAAAATTTAAAATTTAAAATTCAAAATAAAACCGTTGGGTATGAACTACATCATTTTATCAATGCACGTGTAAAAAATTATGACATTTCAACTTTGTTTTGGTTGTCATCTTGAGCTTGTAAAAATGTATACTAATGTGGATAATTTCTAGATGTTGATTTTTCAACTTATTGATTCACATAAAAAAAAATTAAAATGTGATATTTTTTTATGAGCACATAGGAAAAATAATATAGATAGCATTTAACTGTTTTATTTTGACGTTTAAGTTTAAACTTTGAGTTAAAATGGAGGCATGATCGAGGCACAAAAAATGGAGGCATTTGAACCCTCCTCTATAATAAAATATTAACAATAACCATTAATAATAATAATATACCAATACCAATAATAATAATAATACACAATTCATAAAGAGTTATGTTTAAAATATATGTAGTTGAGTACCTCAAGTACCAAGTTCTTAAACTAATATAATTTATTTCTTGTTACTTTGTTATAATTCTCGTACGGTTTATTATATTATTTTTCATTTTATAGTACTTTAGTGTTTCTAAAATATATTAATTTGTGTAAATTTGTTGGGGTAACTTTTTATAAAAAATAATTTAGTTTAAATTATTAATATTTTCTTCTTCGACAAATTATTAATATTTAGTTTAAAATAATCTAGTCTTTTTACAAAACAGTTGAAATTTTTTAATGACCTTATCATAAATAATTAACCAAATTTTAAATTGATTCAAACTTGATAGACGTCATATCCAAATAACTGTGAACATCTCTACAATTTTAATTCTCTACAATTTTATTTTTTATATAAATAGTCATTATTATTTATTAAATATCATGTCACTAACTCACTATACATGATCATCAGATCATGTATACGTAATGCTTACAAACTTGCAATGAATTCGTTAATCAAATATTCAAAATTTGAATTGTCATTTTCCATAAAAAAATTTCACCAAAAAAAATGGGAAAATACCTTTTAATAGAAAAAGGAGAGAAAAATTGTTTATATTCTTTACCAATCTTTGTTGATAAAAAAATTCTTTTCTTAAGAAACTCTTCTTTCCTCCTTTAAGGAACAATAATTTATTTAAAATTAACACTAATTACCTGTTGCAACTATCAAATTTCCTGAATTGAGTTTCTAATTGAGATTTACCAGTCAAACAAGGAATCAGTCCTGAATAAAAAAATGTGCATCGGATGTTAATTTGGTCATTACCTACTGCGACCTAAAACACTTCCAATTTGATGATTTAAAAAAAAAAATACAGATTACATGTAAAGGTTGTCAAAGAAAGAGTAGAAGAAGAAATATGCCGATATTTTTATTAATACCTCCCAAAAAAAACAAATTATCAAATCTGCTCCCACCACAAACTTATTTTTATTTCTACTCCAACCGCCCGTCCAATGGGCGGTCCGCTATAAAACCCCTATAAAAGGGGTTTTTCTCTCTCCTGATGAGCACAGTATTCATTCCTCCAATCCAACAAATTTCCAGAACCGAAAGAGAGAAAGAGAGGCGATTTTGAGGCGAGTTGAGGTATGGACAGTAACAAACGAGGTAAGAAAGCGAGCAACCGAGATCGTGGTGTAGCGAGAGGAGGGTCAATTAGTGATCGAGGTAAAAATGAGAAAAAAAAGTACAAGTGTCAAATATGTCGTGATTTTTTTAATTGTGAGACATGTAAGCTGGAGGAATGGAAGAGACGACATGTTCAGTATGAAATTTCAGACGATGACTTTGTGGAAAACCCCTACGGTTTTGGTTTGAAAAAGAAGAAAGTTGATCCAGAGCCTCCAGCATCAGACGATAAGTTTGTTCCATGTACTGGTAAGGTTACCACTTCGTCTGCTGTGACTGATCCAGATCAGGCAAACTCTGATGATGACTTTGTTCCATGCACTTTCAAGGCTCGTTGTAAGAAGTAGATTTTTTAGAAATTTATGTTGTAGAATTTTTAGAAATTTATGTCGCAGACTTTATTTCATTAGTTTTGTATTTGTTTATATTTTATGTTGTTAGTTTTTGTATACGTAATTAAGTAATAAAAATAACAAAAATGAAGCATATAAAATAATTGAGGCAAATAAAAAATTGCATAGTTCACAAACTACCAATTAGAATAGTTCACAATATACATCTAAAATAGTTCATAACATAATTTAACAAAACTTGGTAATCAGCGACGACGGCCGAACAAACTCAAAATACGACGTCTGGGTCTGGGTGCAGCTGGTTCTGCGGCACTACCGGATGTCTCTCCATGGCTACTACCGGTTCCTGGGCTTTCACCCCTGCGGTGGCTACTACCGGTAGCCTCAGCAACAAGTCTAGCATTTTCTCTTTCGTTGGCTTCGTTAATGGCATCTGCATTGCATTCCAGTTGAAATAAAATCAAAATAAAATATAAGTAAACAAATAAAATATAAGTAAATAAATAAAATATAAGTAAATAAAAGGAATCAACCGTACCTGCTCGCTGCCTGTCAGTTGTTGAACGGCGGGCCTGATGTTCCATTCGCCTACCTTCCATCTCGTCCATGGTCATTACTTGACGCTTGTGGGGTCTTCTTCCTTTTCTGATCCACCCGCTTGCGGGACAGACTCTATCACCAACATAGGGCGGCCACTGATACTGGTTGGGATAAGGATGGAAAGATGCACCCCAAGTACTCGCAAGGTACTCGGTACGGTACATGTCTGCGACATAATCATCCTCAAAGAAGTTTCTCTCCCGGCACACCGCCATAACATGAGAACAAGGTAGGTGAGCCAACTGGATTCCTTGGCAAGTGCATGTTACAGTATTGTCAGGTGCAAAAATAACAACATACTTGAACATCCTTTTCACAAACTCCATAGTCCCATCCGGTCTACGGCCGGTTGGAGCAAACTCATCTGGACAGTGCACTTCGAATTCCAATTGGTTATCCCCGTACGGGACAACTCTCATAACTGCACCTTTCTCCCTATGTTTCCTTAGTTTCCCCTCCACCCTTGTTGAAAACGTTTGATTCCTGGACAGTAATTCAGAAAATATAAGTCAACAAATAAAAATATACATACCTTGGCAAAATCTCTGGATAAAAATATACATACCTGGACAATAATTCGAGGGCTTTAACACGCCGTGCAACAAACCATGCATTTAACTTGTAGAAGGTGTCCTCCACAATTGCTGCCACGGGCAACTGCCGGCTCTGCTTGAAAACAGCATTCAAGGACTCAGACCCATTTGTGGTCATAATTCTCCATCGGAAACCTCTATCACTGGCTTGCAATATCTTCTCATATGCGGGTGGCTCAGCCAGATCGGCGGAATTATTTTTTTCCACCTTGAGTAAGTACAAATTTGCCTTTGGACAGTACTGCAAAAAAAAAACATTCAGATGAGAAAACGTTTGATTAAATAATTCAGAAAATATAAGTCAACAAATAAAAATATACATACCTTGGCAAAATCTTTGAACATCTCTTCCACCCTTCTCGGCTTCTTCTTCTTGCAACCAATTCTGAATGTATCTGCAACCCATTTTCCAGATCCGCAGTTCTTGTGTAGGTTGTCTGTAACATGTTGCATACACAGCCTGTGCACACAATCGCCGTTCGCTGTCGACCACCCGAAATCTAGACGATCAAAAACATATTTGATTCCTTTGTGCTGGTCTGATATGACACAAAAGAACCGGTCGCCAACCACTTGTCTTCTTACGAACCTCATGAAAAATCTCCAGTTTTCCCAGTCCTCCTGCTCAACAATTGCAAAGGCCAAAGGCAACAACTGGTTTTCAGCATCATATGCACATGCGATCAGCAGTCTCCCGTCATAACGGCCAGCCAGGAAGCATGCATCCACACTGATGACCGGTCTAATGTATGGCACAGCTTGAATACATGGACCGAACGCCCATGCTATGGCCTTGAATTGCAACGCGTTGTCGACAGTCGGTACGCTTATATTCCAACATTCAAAGACAGTGCCGGGATTTGTACTTGCTATGGCCTGCAGCAATGGTGCAAGCAAGTTGTATGAACCATGCCAGCTACCGAACATTCGACAAATCGCAAGTTCACGCCCTCTCCACAACCTGTTGAATTTTGGGACGACATTCTTGTAAATGCGTCTGACATGTCTAGCGACCTCCTTAAGGCTCATCGATGGGTCCTCCTTAACGTCATTCTCAATTACATCAGCAATAAGTGAAGCCGTAAGATTTGCATGGTCTTTCCTTGATGACGCAGCCTTGCATGTGTGAGGTGGTTCACACTTCTTGGTTTTGAAGAGACAGACATCTCATTTACTGTGCTGGAATTACTGTTCACCATCGCCTCAAAATCAAATTACTGTGCTGGAATTACTGTTCTAAAAAACAATTGGAGTTCTAAAATAGTTCTAAAATAATTGGAGTACTCAAATTACTGTGCTGGAATTACTGTTCACCATCGCCCCAAAATCGCCTGACAGCTCTCTCATTCGGTTCGAGAAATTTGTTGGATTGGGGAATGAATACTGTGCTCATCAGGAGAGAGAAAAACCCCTTTTATAGGGGTTTTATAGCGGACCACCCAGCTGCTGGGCGGTCGGATCAGGGTAGTGGATCGCCCAGTGGCTGGACGGTTAGGTCGGGAAATTGAACCGCCCAGTGGATGGGCGGTTGGGGTAGAAATAAAAATAAGTTTGGGGTGGGAGCAAATTTGATAATTTGTTTTTTTTGGGTATTAATAAAAATATCGGAGAAATATGTATCAACATCACACTCGTCGCAAGGTCAAAAAAGGAAAGAATAGTTACCTAGACGTGACCCGGATATATTTGAAAAAATAAAATATTACCCAAATTAGAAAATTACAATTGGAGCTAGATGTAGGCGCCAATTCACAGTGATCATAATTAATTAATTATTATCTATTAAATGTCATGTCACTATATATGATCATGCATACGTAATGCTTGCAAAGTTGCAACGAACATGAATAGGAGTTTGGTTGTTGGATAATAAAAAAAAATTTCCATGGATTTTTTTTTTATTTTAAAGTAGCAAATCAATTTATTCTCTGGAAATATGTGACCACTAATTAATGCAATTCATGTTTTATCATAGATAGATCAGACATCAACTCGGTAAAATTTTACAAAATCCACAAGTTATACAAAAAAAAGAATTTTGAACCGGATTTTTATATCAGTTTGGTTCAACAATTTTATAAAAATGTCCGGTTAAGTCAGTTTACAATGGACCATTAGCTTGAGCATTATTAAAAGAATCAAATCAAACAAGTGACCGGTTCGTTTTTCCGATCCAATTAACTTTTTGGGTCGGATTCTAATAACACAATGTCTCATAACATATAAAAAAAAGATGATGAGGAAAAAATCGATCCTAATTTATCAAGGCGTCTCAAATTTTCTATATTTTGTTACATTAATTTATTTTTTGGTTTTCCATAATTCTCATGTGTAAGGAGATGATATTCACACTACTAAATTTGTAATTGACACAACACAACCTAAAATTTAATATTGATTGACAAGTATTGCCCTACTTATTAGTCCAGCAATTATGGCGTTTGTAATACCAAACTAGCACAGCTTTAGTTTTCTTTTTATTTATTCTTTTGCTTACGCTTCCTTTTATTTCAATCAAACAAAATAAAGAGAACTCTTATACTGTTTTCATTGTAATTAGATCCTTTTGATTTTTTTATTAAATATTTTAATTCTCCTATTTAATATGCACAAAACAAAATACTATTAACGAGAGAAAACAAAATTGCATGGCAGTGGAATATCAAATTAAATAAAAGAACTAGCTGATGCAAAGTATAATAGTTATGTAACAATGATACCAGTTGGACCAAATCAAGTTAAATACACAATTTAAGAAAAAGAAAAGAGAGAATTTTGTTCTATAGTAATTATAGTTCTTTTTTTCTTTTATCGACAAAATTTATAAACGATTTTTTTTTATGTTGAGTAATTAATTTGATTATATTTTGTTCTCGTTTCCAAAAAATAAAAATTCAACCCTTAAATGTAAATGGAATAGAAAAAATGTTTAGATTGATTAATTCGTTGCGCAAAGCATAAATTTTAATCTATTTCTATTATTTTCAATGATTATATCAAATCCAATTCATTAATTGAACTTGATTTTGTTCCAATTGGTTTCATTGTTCCATAACCATTATACTTTTCATTAGCTAGTTCTTTTATTTAATTTGATATTCCACTACAATGTAACTTTTATTTCTCGTGTGAGTCGTGTTACTAGTCCTTTTGTTTTGGGCATTATATTAACTTGGAGGATTAAATGTAAAAATTTAATAAAAAATGAGAAGGGGTCCACTTACAACATTTGTAAGTTACAACATCTTACAACAATTTGGTTTTGTAATTTTCAAAGTTCAAACAGTCGATCCAAACCGTTCAACATGATATCTAAATTAAAATGTGCTTGGAGATCAAATTTTACATTTTTTTTTTATTTTTTACTATTTATTAAGTATTTTACAAAACTGCTGTTTTTAGACAATTCTGGACCACTGAAAAACAGTAGTTTTGTAAAATACTTAATAAATAGTAAAAAATTCAAAAAAAATGTAAAATTTGATCTCCAAGCACATTTTAATATAAATATCATGTTGAATGGTTTGGATCGACTGTTTGAACTTTTAAAATCACAAAATTGAATTGTTGTAAGATGTTGTAACTTACAAATGTTATAAGTGGATCCTCCTCTATATAATCAAAATTAAAATAGTATCAGAGTTCTATTTATTTTGTTAGATTGAAAGAAAAGGGAACTAAAGTTGTGCTAATTTGGTATGCGATGGCAATAATTGCTAGATTAAGTTTTTTAGTAGGGACATATTCGTCAATCAATTTTAAATTTTAAGTTGTGTTAATCACAAATTTAGTAGCGTCAATATCAGCTCCATCATGTGTAGAGATCACTTGATAATAGAGATGGACCATATATTCATCATTTATAGGATAAATATCAATCATGTTTATGATAATTGCAAATTATGTACAAACATATTTCGTATTTGGTGGTGAAGTCCAAAATAAGCCGTTGCATATGAGACTGAGCTTTATATTAACTTTTTATTCTTTTTGTTGTGTACTTATGAATTGCAAGAAACAAAAATTGGTAATTACATAATAGGAGCACAAGGTTAGAGCTCCATATAGTTTTCAAAGAAATTATAAATGTTGATGTGGTAATTGGACTTTAAGTTGTTAAAATGTGGAATAATTACTAATTTTGCAATCTTGTTAGAAGTTTAATGTGCCAATTTAAGAGATGTAAAAGAATAAATTGCAAAAATATAAAGTATATTAAAATATTCATTATACTTTTTTAACAATTAAAATTTGAATGCATTACAGTGATGGAGATGATTTGAAAATGATTTGAAACTGATTGAGAAATAATTTCTAAAAATGATGATGTTGTAGCAAAATTTAAAAGAATGGAGATACTCTTATAATAAATATATTGAATGAGATTTTTAAGCATTAATTTAAAAGAATAGGATATATTAATAGGCTTTAAGCCTTTAACCAAATGCCTGATATAAAAATAAATATATTATTTCATTAAAAGTCATAGTAAGCCGGCCTTCTATTTTAGATGCGCATTTTCAAAATTCCGTGCACGTCCATAACAAAACAATAACAATAACAATCGAGGAGGATTTAAATGTCTCTATTTTGTATGTCTCCATCATACTTTCATTTTTTTTTTTTTTGATAACGCAAAATTCAAAATTCAAATGTTAAATTAAAACCGTTAGATATGATTGTCATAATTTTCTCTATGCATACGTAAAAGACTATGAAACTTCAACTTAGTATTGATTTTTTTTTAGGAGCTTGCAAAAATATATTAATTATGTGGATAATTTATGGACATCGATTTTTTTAACTTATAGATTCACACGAAAACAAAATAAAAAAGTTATAGTTTTTATATACATATAGAGAATATTACATAGATCACATCTAATGATTTAATTTTAGCATATAATTTGACGATGTGATTTTTATCTCGTGTTAAATAATAAAACATAAAAAAATTAATATTATACCTATAAATATCTCTGTTTCTTAACTTGCTTTTTAAAACATAAACTTTTCAGAGTTGCATTGTTTAACTTGTACAACAATGCCACCTATGGTTCCATGATTTCCAACACACCTTCTCTAAAATTCCAAAATTCTTAATCTTTTACAAAGATAGCGCTTTCGGTTAGATTTGGTAATAAATTTCAAGTCATTGTTGGGTTAGGTAGTTTAAGTTTTAAAAATAAATTGGTGTTAGTGATGCTTCCGACATTTTTATTAATATCCAAAGTTTAATACAAATTATTAATTATACTCAGAATCTGACCAATTATCGAAATATACCCAAGCTTAGGTAGGGACCTAAGCCGGCCATTTTCTGGCCGGCTTGGTACCTTTTTTTTTTTTCCCGCATTTCACCCTTTATATACCCCTTTTTCTCTCTCTCCTCTCACAATTCTCTCATCTCTCAACCGAATTCTCTCTTCTTTGAGGTAATTTTTTTTTAATCTAATTTAATTTTTAATTTATTTATGTTAGGGTTTAGGATTTAGATTTTAGGTGTTATAATTTAGATTATGTTGTTGTAATTTAGTGTAATTAGCTAAGTTAAACAATATTTAGTGTATTTTGGTCATTTTGACTATAATTAGGCTTATTAAGGGTAATTTTACCGAAATTAGCACAATTGACCAATATTTAGGGTATTTTGGTCCTTTTTACCATAATTAGGCTAATTAAGCGTAATTTAGTGTAATTAGCACAGATGACCAATATTTAGGGTATTTTGGCTTTTTTTACCATAGTTATGCTGATTAAGCGTAATTTTACTGAAATTAGCACGTTTGACCAATATTTAGGGTATTTTGGTCCTTTTTACCATAATTAGGCTAATTAAGCGTAATTTAGTGTAATTAGCACAGATGACCAATATTTAGGGTATTTTGGCTTTTTTACCATAGTTATGCTGATTAAGTGTAATTTTACTGAAATTAGCACGTTTGACCAATATTTAGGGTATTTTGGTCTTTTTTACCATAATTAGGCTGATTAAGCGTACTTTAGTGTAATTAACACAGATGACCAATATTTAGGGTATTTTGGTCTTTTTTACCATAATTATGCTGATCAAGCGTAATTTCACCGAAATTAGATTATTTTAGATATCATGATGCCTAGAGCACGGCCTACCCAGCGTCCAGTAGTGAACGAGCCGATCAGTACTAGCAGCACGGAGCACATCAGTCCTCTCCTGTGGATTCCTCATAGCGAGCACCGAGTCTCACTGGCTTCTCGTGAGGTACGTTCCTTTTCTTATATTTTCAATAAATTTGGTTGGGTTTAAATTTTATTATGTTATCACCATGCAGATTACCTTTTTCAACGCAGGACACGGATCTTCTAGATGTGAAGTTGAGGTGCGTTCACATGAAGTACTACGAGGTGATGGAGTCGTACCTCGTCAACCTGGGTCTCTACCAGGTTGTGGACATCGTGCGGACAGAGAAGAGCATCATCAATGCATCTCTCATCGCTGGACTGGTGGAGCGATGGCGTCCCGAGACGCACACGTTTCACATGCCATTCGGAGAGATGACAGTGACTCTCTAGGATGTGAGTGCTCTCTGGGGTTTGTCTATCCGTGGCACACCCGTCGGCGACGTCTCTGACAGCACCAGATTCGCAGGTTATGTCGAGGAGTTGTTGGGAGCTGAGCCAGATGTGTATCTGCAGACCCAGGGGGATCCCCAGTTGAGGTACGATGTATGGTACATGTAGGTCTGCATGGCGAGTGTCTATCTGCAGGGTGATTACGGTGCCCATCTCCGTGACAGGATCAAAACGGATGATGGTTACCATCCCAACGGTCGTGCATGGGCTCGCCAGGTAAAGCACCTAAAACCACATAGTTTTGGTCTAACTTAGTAGTACATCAAGGTTTGATCTGACATGCCAAATTTTTTTTCAGCTTTTGGCCGCGATCAAGGAGTGCGGGCGTGGGATTCGCATGCTGGGAAAGAAGAACTGGAGACGGCTTGGGTACCGCACCCTCAAGAAGAATGCGAATGTGGTTGAGGATGCCGGGCACGGTGGAAAGATCATCGATATGCTGCGAGACGCTAGAGAGAACATCAACTGGCGTGAGAGATTCGCAGGAGCCCGATCCGAGCCCGGTTCTGCTAGATGATATGCCATCTTCCCCCGATTCACATCCAGAGTGGGACTACCATCGTTGGGTATTGTCCGACATTGGGTGGACGGCATGGTACGACGAGCATGGACGTCCGGTGCAGCCTCATGTCATACTTCAGTATCTGTCAGGTTTTAATAAATTTTTTCATTCAGATCAAATTTAATAATTGATGTGTATGATTGCAGGGTCTAGCAGAGATGCCACCACCTGCGGAGACCGATACTTCTGAGTACGAGTCCCTCTCGTGCAGTCTCCATGAGTTCGAGGAGAGTTTCATGTCGGCACCGGCATGGCCCCGATATGGCACAGAGATGCTACATAATGGAGAGGCTAGTGGTAGCGGGTCTCATACTCAGCCTGCCTTTGGGACTGGGTTTGCCGCATCTATCTTCGCTACACCTCTGCCAGTACCGACAGTCTCCACGGGCGATGCCAGATGGGATACTGCCGAGCAGATACTGAGGTCTGCCGATGCCCCAGATGAGCCCGAGAGAGACGGAGCCTGGCCGCGCTGGCGCCAGGCGAACGCCGGAGTACCGCCTCAGCGATATTCCCCCTCTCCGTTTTAGTTGTATTTTTACTAGTTTTGTACTATTTATATTTGATATACTATTTATGTTTGGTATATTTGGATTATCCTATATTTCGGTTCTTGTGTATGTGTGCTTTTATGGTACTATTTTTATATTTTACAGATCAAAATAAATTATCATGATAATGCTAAACAGAAAATATAACAACATTAAAATAGTAGCACAACATAAAAAATAGTAGTACAATATAGCATATTTCAATTAATATAGCGTATTATAAAGTAATGTAATGTAAATTAGCGTAATTTAACATAATATAGTGTTATTCAATATAATTTCAATTAATATAGCATATTTTAGTATAAATATGCTAATTATATATCAAAAGAAGTAATATAACAAATAATTTAAACAAAAAATTTTAAATTTTGAGTGTTTAATTTCAATACTTTGATCTTCATAATGTCTCTCTCTAAAAATCGGGGAAAAAAAAAAAAAGGTACCAAGCCGGCCAGAAAATGGCCGGCTTAGGGAGGGACCTAAGCCGGTCATTTTCTGGCCGGCTTGGGTATATTTTGATAATTGATCAGATTCTGAGTATAATTAATAATTTGTATTAAACTTTGGATATTAATAAAAGTGTCGGGTGATGCTTGTATCTCAACATTAGTTGTCATAGGTGGATAAAAATGGTGCAAGTGAAATGCTGGAACAATTGAGTCCTTTAG
>JAJGRW010001035.1:0-13571 GCA_025461045.1 Carex parvula | reverse complement strand
GATGCCAATCAGACAATGACATAAACATAAATAGCACAACGTTATAATAATAATAAGGAGTCTTACTTATTCCGTCAAACGTGGTTTGATTGAGCTGGACTAAAATGGAATAAGCCGACCTTTAGGCTAGTCTAAATTGGCCTAAACTAACCCACCTCTTCAGGTGGTTTAATTTTATTTAGATATGGAGCCTAATTTCATTACTTTAATTATTTTCAATCACTTTTTAAGGAATGTAAAATAAGCAATTAATTTTGTTTTCATTTAAACATAAAGAAACTTATAACTTTATCAATTATAGAATTAACAATTTTTTGTAAATGACATAACTTTCTAAATTAAAAAAATATGCAATTTAGAAAATTATTAAATAAACTATTTTTGGAATTGTACTACAAATAAATAATTTTTTTATTCAGCAACTCAACATATTTCTGACAAAATAAATTGGTATACATATAAGTTTAATTAAACAAGATTTACTAAATAAAATGTGCATCTCTAAAATATAGAATTAATTTGTACATAATTCATTTTCTTGTACAATTTCTTTCAATCAAAATGAGTAAAAAATACGAAGAATAGTTTTATTATTGCTATTACAAATTTTGTAAGACAAAATAATTTGTAATATCAAATCATGCATTAAACCACCAAATTCTTACCAAACAAAAAATAACTTTAGATCAAGATATAACTTTAGACATTAACTAAACATGAATAATTTAAATCAGCCTAAGTTCAAATAATCAAGTTAGACTTTATTAGTTATTCCACAACCAAACTTCACCAACAGGCTTAAAGGTTAACATAGCCTGGCGCATGGCAATTTAACTGAATCATTATCTGCTGAATTTCTAAGTATGGGCCGAAACAACCCCCAAAGGCAATTTAACTGAATCATTATCTGCTGTTCGTTTAGGACAATTGGCAATGCAACATAATCAGAACATGTATTATAGCGGTGATTAATGAACGAGTTCGAGCGAGTTGGTGTGTGCTCGTGCTCGGTTCATTAGCTTAATGAGCGAGTCGACTCGAGTTGAGAAGACAATATCGAGTCTCTCATTCTATATCAAGAAATATTTAAATATTAATTCTTCTTTTTATTTGCTCTTCGTATAGTATTCACTTGTAAAAATTATTGTCATTCGTTTCAATTGAAAACTTATTTTTATTATTATAATATATAAAATGTTCAAATAGGTATACTGACTTCATTACTCTTGTAAAATTAGTTGCTCTTCGTTTATTATAATTTGTAATACTATGAAGTATAAACTATTAAGTAATGTTATCTTGTAGATCCTTTTTTGTTCCTTCTTATTTGCATGATTTAAAAAAAATATAGACTTAGATTAGTTGTCATTTAGTTGTTACTCCAATTCTCTAATATTGATCATGTTGATAATTAGTAGAAATATAGAATACAAATTTTGAAAAAAAAAAAAAACGCTATGTACAATAGCTTCCGCTATAGCTACGTTATTCGCAATAGCTTATTTTTGTCTCCCCGCTATGCCGTTATAATCGCTATTTAGAACCTAGGTTAAATGATAATTAAAATTTAATAATTATTAAATGAATTATTTTTTTTCAATAATATGGCAGCTGAGAATTTATAACTTTATAATTATACAAACTAAGAATATTGTGTTATTCACAAAAAATAAATGTATATTTATAGGTAATAGTTATGTGTTACTTAAAATGTCATATTTGTTAATACTAAAAAAAATATTGCCCACATATATGAGATATAACAAATTGAATTATTTTTTTTATTAGAGACGGAACTGAAACATTGAGATAGAGATGGCTAGATGAATTGAAGTCATGTAATTTTATTTTATGATGAGACTAATAGTAATAACTTTTATAAAAATTAAAAAATTTAAAGAACAAAAATTAAAATTAAAATTCATAGTCCTTTCAATTAGGGGTGTTCATCGGTTCGGTTCGGTTGAAACCGAATCGAACTAAGCAAACCAAAGTTATAATTCGGTTTCAAAAATGAAACCGAACCGAACCGATTTAGCATTGCAACCGAACCAAACCGAACCAAAGTTTTATTTCGGTTTGTTCGGTTCAAACCGAAATATATTAATTTTTTTATTTAAAGCAATTGATTTATAATAAACCGAAGTATATTAAGAAATAAACTGAGGTATTAAGAAATAAATCGAGATATTAAGAAATAAACCGAAGTATTTAAAGCAATTGATTAAGAAATAAACTGGGGTATTAAGAAATAAACCGGAACGGCCCGGACCAAATTCATAATATATAAAATTTCGGTCGGTTCGGTTATTTCGGTTTTCAAAATTTTCAAACTGAATCGAAATTATAATTCGGTTTTAAAAAGCAAACCGAACCGAACCATTAAACCAAAAAACCGAACTGTTTGGTCCAAACTAATTCGGTTCGGTTCAAAACCGACTAAACCGGACCCAATGAACACCCCTACTTTCAATTGTACATAGTTCTGCCACTACTTTTTATTATGATTAGCTAGAAGCAAAAATGATCAAGCATGAGGGGTCTGTACAACACGTAGGCCTTTCTCCAAGATACAATGATCAATGAGAGTGGCTAAGATACAAGTACTGGATAGAGACTTTCGTCCAAGCCCTTTACGTTCTTCATATTTCAAAGTTCAAACAGTCTATATGAAATGTTCAACATGTTCTTCATTTTAATATGTTTATATTTTTTTTAACCAAGATCTTGTAGTTTTACCCTCAACTACAGTCTCAAAAGACATGCTTAGACTTATAGTTGTGCAGATGCACAGTCAATACACGTTATTTATCACTACAGTACTTTGCATACTTTGCAAAAAAAAAAAAAAAAAACCTGGTTTTGCACGAACCATACCATCGCAATTGGCAACACACGAAATTAATCTCCAATGTGAACAACATTACTTTCAAAACGGTTGACCTATATATATAATTCAACAAAAATAATAATGAAAAAATCACAACCAAAAACACGTACATTAGACACCATATATAACAAACCTAAGAACTGAGAGCAAACAACAAGTCAACCAATTCTAGAGCAATTCTTTAGAACCACATAGCAGGATTTTACTGACTTAGATAATCATTTCTTTTTAAGTAATTTTCATAGAAAAAGTAGCATGTTCAGATTGATCAACCATCCATGCGTTCAAATGCCTTATTTATTTCAGAGAAAGGCACAATGTGTGTAGAGTGAGGCTACGGTGCTATGCATAGCACCAATTGGGTCCGTACTACGGTTCAAAATTTGACTTTTCAAAATTCTAACGGTCGATCCGAACCGTTCAACATGATTATAAAATGAATATGTACTTGCAAACCAAATTTTACATTTTTTCAAACTTTTTTACTATTTTTTCAAAAATCACTTGATCTGAACATTTTGGATCATCTAAAAACAGCCTATCTAAAAAAATAGTAAAAAAGTTTGAAAAAATGTAAGATTTGGTTTGAAAGTACATATTCATTTTATAATCATGTTTGAAAGTACATTTTGGATCGACCGTTAGGATTTTGAAAAGTCAAATTTTGAGCCGTAGCACGGACCCAATCCGTGCTATGCATAGCACCGTAGCCTCACTCATGTGTGTAATGAACTTCTCTAATTCCAACTCCTAAAAACAAAACAAAACAAATAAAATTCAAGCATGTAAATTAGTAAATCTTACGAAAAGAAAGTGAAATAAATTTATATTTTAGAAAAGAAAATATAAATTGTATACTCATTTTTAATTCGATTTTTTTTTTTACTGAAACTTGCACATACAGTGAATTCTAAAATAATGTCTAATATTTTAAAAATTAAATATTGATCCGTAGTCCAAAAAATAAGATAAATAATAAATGAACTATAGAAATTTGAAGCGATTGATCTCCTAATTTCAATGCAATACCTATGATACATTATATTATTGACTTTGGTGTAGAAGAAATTTACTGTCATTCGAAATAATAACGGATATATGATTTTTTTTTTTTCACATATTGCTGTTCTGAAAGTGATCCATAAATTCAAATGAGTGAGGCTACGGTGCTATGCAGAGCACGGATTGAGCCGTGCTACAGTTCAATATTTGAGTTTTTAAAATTCTAACGGTTGATCAGAACCGTTCAACGTGATTATAAAATGAATATGTACTTGCAAACCAAATTTTACATTTTTTCGAACTTTTTTTACTATTTTTTTAGATAGGTAGAAAATCACTGTTTTTGGATGGTCCAGAATTTTCAGATCAAGTGATTTTCTACCTATTTAAAAAAATAGTAAAAAAATTTGAAAAAATATATAATTTGGTTTGCAAGTACATATTCATTTTATAATTATATTGAACAGTTCGGATCGACTGTTAGAATTTTGAAAATTCAAATATTAAGCCGTAGCACGGACCAAACCGTGCTATGCATAGTACCGTAGCCTCACTCAATTAAAATTGTTATCTTTTGGTATTAGTTGACAAAACTATCTTTCGGTATTTAATATTTCAACAAAGCTTTCGTTAAAACGAAGGAAGCCGTTCGTCTTTATAGGAACTGCATATTATTTTATTTTTTGCAATGTAGAAGCTGTATATGTTATTTTAGTAAAGAAAAATTCACGGGAGTAAACAAAAGTAAGGAACTGAAAAACCCGCCAAGCCAATTCAAAAGTACTGTTAATGAGAAATTTTATTATTTTTATAGAAAATTTTATAGAAATTTACGGATCCGAACCAACTTTGTTGTTTTTTAATATGTAAAATAATATTATTTTGTTGTTTTTATTATGTAAGAGTATACTATTTTTATTGTTTATTATGTTTATTGTTTTTTATCTAGTACCTAATTAGTTAATGGGTTTGAACCTGATAAACTATTTGAACTCGATTTCTGCCCCTCCCTGACAGAAATCTTGCGTCCGCCCCTGGGTATTATGTAAATTTCCCTTACCTTGATGTCTTTGTATTAGATGTACCACAAGTACTTTGTCACATCATCACATGACCAGATAACACATCCAGTTTACTACAATTTGCAGATGTTAGAGTGGAGTCCGGCTACTATAACACTAGTGTCATTCCAAACTAAATAACACCACATCTTAAACCATTGGATCTACTTTAATATTCGTGCAAGACACTAGTGTCATTCCAGCCCTATCTTGTGCACGAATATTAAAGTAGATCCAATGGTTTAAGATGTGGTGTTATTTAGTTTGAATGACACTAGTGTTATAGTAGCCGGACTCGTTAGAGTGTTAGATAATGATGTGTTATTATTATTTAAAATTGATAAATTTTAAGATATGCGGTAGCCCAATAGTGTTTTTTCCTTGATGTGTCATTCTCAGCCCAACTTGGCCCAAAATGGTGCTAGAATTGCAGATGGCCCAGCTTTTATTCCTATTTATATCTGATAAAGAACCAAATTTTTTATAATTTAATAAAATTAGATTGCAAGTGAAATCTTGAATCTTTTCGATCTTCCCTCCAATTTTTTTTATTTTTATTTTTCTTCCCTCGTTCGGGTTTTCCTTTTCACATGTAAATCTCCCGCTCTTGCTCAACCCCCACTCTCTCTCTCTCTCTCTCTCTCTCTCTCTCTCTCTCACACTGAACTTCTCTTCTCAGAACGTAGGGTTAGGGTTTAATTCGAGATGTTGCGATCTCGCGGCGAGCTCAGTCCGAGCAACATCTTCTCCGGCGTCAGATTCGCGCTATTTGGGTTCGATTCAGTCTCCGAAGAACAGGTCAGAGTTTTACTTATCCGTTCTTTGGGGTTTTTGCGAGAGTTAAGTCATTTTGTCTGACAACAGCTGTTTGGGCTTGCAACAGTATCGATTGGAGATTACTCAAAAAGGCGGCGTTGATTTGGGAAAATATGATCCTACTTGCACACACGTTATCGTCCGTGGCCGTATTTATGTGAGTTTGATTTATTTAATTATTTTTCTTGCTGAGGAATTATGGAAAATCTTACTAGACCATTTAATTGCGATAGGATCTTGAATTAATGTTTTATTTTATTTTTCCGTTACAAATTAAGCAATGTTTGATTTTGAAAAAATTGGTACACTGATGGATTTCAGATTATATATGAAGAATTACTTTTTTTTCTTATACTGGAACTGAATTATTGAATTAACCATCAGTAAGACCTAAGAGCAAATAATTGATTTACCATGCATCATGTTGGTTAATTCTACTTAAAAGCTCTAGGAGAATTACAAATTTCTGATCCCCAAGGTCAATTTTTTTGTATCTCAATTAAACCAATTACATGTAACAGTGGTTATCAGTTAGGAAATGCAACATATATCTTCGATTGGACTTTGGTCGCTCACAATTGAGGTGATTGCAAATGATGTTGAATCAACTCCTTTTTTTATTCTGGAAACTATATCAACTAAACAACAATAAAAAAGAGGGGTGGAAATTGCAAATTTTTCTTTTCTAATAGAAAGTGGAAAATTTTATGTTGTACTTTCTAATGGATCTTTTTATTGAAAAAGGATGATCCAATTTGTGTCATGGCTAGAGACAATGGCAAGATAGTTGTAACAGAGACTTGGATTGATGATACTTTGGATTTTGGTGCACGTGCTGATGAAACTAAGGTACTAAATTCTTATTGGTACAGTAACAGTACAATTTGATCACAGTTGTGGGTATGATTGTACTAATTCTTTCTTTGTTTTACTCCCTAAATCAGAATTGAGGGTTGAATAAAAGGTAATGGTACGAATGTTCATACTTAGTTCTCCCCGAATTTGAATTTGACCAGTTAACTCTCTCTCCAATTCTCTTTCCCCACACTTCCCTCAAGACTTGGTAGAACACCCTTAACCTCAATACACCATTTAGAGAGAATGAAATGCCAAAACATTAAAAAATCACATCAATTGGAAATAAAATTTCTGTTTTGCAATCTTGGACAGCTTTAAAAGTAGTGATTAATAGAATGTAATAATGTATTGTTTTGTTCCTTTTCTCATTTGTACTAAGCGGTAGTTGGCAACAGGTTTTATACAGACCCGTCAGAGACTTGGGTGGAATACCAGGCAGTAAATCTTTTCACATATGCTTAACTGGATATCAGAGGCAAGAGCGGGAGGATATTATGGTAAGTTTGATTTTTATCTTTTGACTTTATTAATTTTTTTTATGATAAATTATGTTGGATATTATTTCTGTTTTATATTAAGAAATGTGTCTTTTACTTCACATTTTCAGAGGATGGTTACAATGATGGGAGCAAGGTTTTCAAAGCCATTAATTGCAAACCAAATAACTCATCTTATCTGCTATAAGTTTGAGGGTACTTTGCATTCTTAGAAATATTGAATTAATTAAAATAGTATCTTATATCTGCTATAATGCAAATTTGCTTTATATTGGTATTAGTAACATTCTATCCTTTTCTTTTCCTTTCTTGGTTTACAAAGGTGAGAAGTACGAGCTTGCTAAAAGGGTAAATATAAAGCTTGTTAATCACCGCTGGTTAGAAGACTGGTATGTAACATGTTAAATTTTGGTTCTTTTGGTTTTGGCTTTATCTTTTATTTATAAAATCATACCCTTTTTTGTCTTCATTCTCTCTTTTTTTTTTTTACAGTTTGAAAGCTTGGGCTATCTTGCCAATTGACGATTACACCAAAAGGTTAGTAGAATTCAAGTTGAATCTTGAATCACTAAAACCATAGGTAGCATTTTAGTAGAATTTGCCTTTGTCCTGTAAATACATATAACTTTTGAAAATTTCATTATACAACTTTTGAGTTGAATTTGAAAATTCAAGCTAACTATTTCTCTGTTACCAGTGGTTGGGAATTGGAGATTATGGAAGCAGAGGCCAGAGACTCTGAAGAAGAAACTGATACTGATGTGGCAAATAGAAAATCACTTGACCAGACAGTTACTAGACCTCTGCATAACAGGCCTTCTTCGTCAGTAACTCACAACCCGCTTATAGAATCTCCTGCACCGACCGAATCCGGTAATCGCGAGTCAAGAGGACTAAACCAAACCCCTGCTACAACACAATCCAAAGATGTGGGTACTGAAATGATGGTCAAGTTACCCATAAACTCTCCTCCGCATAGTGGGTCCGGTACTTTGGCAACGCCTAATCTCCCAACAAAATCCCCTGCACCTGGACCAGTAAACAATTTTAACTCAAGCAGCAGTATCCAGGTTGTAACATCAGGCACAAATATTAGGTCGGAGAAGATGATCAATTTAGCTGTTAAGTCTCCTTCCCTGTCTAGTGGAACCACTACTACTGCGGGTCCCATCCCTGTGAGGTCCTGTGCAGGAACTCCATTGAAAAGCCCTGTCATGGGTAGGCTAATCGAGAACCCAGATTTAACAACACCTGAGGTCAATTTATCCGTTAAAGCCCCTTCTTTGCAGTATGAACCTGCTTCCTCAATTGCTCTGGACCCACCTGTCAAATCTCCTGCACCAGGACCATTCAATAGCCAAGGTGCCAGAGATCACTCAGTGACAATGCTGTATGAAGAATCTGGATTAACGAAGTTGAATTTACCTGTGAAGTCTCCATTTACTGCTGGGAACAACACTCCAAGGGCTGTCCCAGGGCTTCCATCCCAAAATTTAGATTTGCAAGACAAATCTATTGCACCCAATCCATTCAATGATCCTGAAAATCTGGATAAATTGACAAAAATTGATAGCAGATCCGAGAAAATGATCAGTTCACCCATTAAAAAGACCCCTCTAGTCACTTCTAATCATACCCTCCAAAAGGACCATCTGGTCAGAAATCCAGCTGAGGAGATAAAATCTGGAGAAATTGCCAATTTAAATGTCAAGTCCTCTCTGGTGACTGAAGCAAGAGACCGAACTATGGTCAAAACACCACTTCAAGAGATCAGTTCTGAGAAAAGCATAAGCTCGATCAAAATGGGTCAATCAAAACCTCAAAGTGAACTCCGTTGTGAAAAACGTTACAATACGGAAACACCAGACAGTGCTAAATCCGCAAGATTATCCTTGTCGGAGAACAAAGGTGTTAGTTCTTCTGAACTGATTAGTTCTACCAATTTGGGATTAACAGGTAATTCGGCCACATCCCTGCAAGTTGGAATTAGATCTAAAAAAGGCCTTAGTGTACCTTCTGAGTCCCCTTTAGAGACCCCAAAATGCCGAGATCTTAGCTCAGACGGTGAACATGGTTCATGTGGGGCCAGATTACCAGTATTGACCAATTCTACTGGCATGAGGAGGAGTTATACTAGAAAGCTCAGAAAAAAATCAGCATCTCCAGAGGAACTACAATCTGATCCCTCAGTAAATACTGCCACACCGAAGGTTGTATTGGGTATTTCGCCACAAGGCTTGGGAGGCAGAAATGGGGCGGCAAATCGGGATGTTGAAAAAGAGAAGAGTGCGGAGCAGTTCTGTGCCAGTTTACCACAAAAGAGGAAAGCTTCTGATGACCCAGTTCATAACAGCCCCCTTGTGGCAAATGATTTTGAGGAACTGGAGCGCATTAATTCACTCCCTAAGGAAAGAGATACTGGTAATAATAACACTAAAATGGTTTTGAAAAACTCAAACACCAAAAGAACTTCCCTGAAGTGTGCCAAGCCTCCTAGGTGTTCTCCTTCAAGTTTGAATAACATAGGGTTATCTGAAGCATCTGACAAGGTGCAGGTTGAAGAGAAAAAGGAACCAGCTACTACTAAACAACCCGATGCACCGGACTTCTCCAAGTATTTTGGCTCACCAACTGATAATGTAGGGATCGGCACCTCCACTTCTGTTTCTCAGGATGGGGATATTGAAATGAGAGATGCACTTATGCAATCGGGAAAAGTTCAAGCTGAAAACAATTTACTGGAAATGAAAGGCCTGTCACCTGACAGTGTAGAGGCTGAGTTGCACAAGCACCTTAGTGACACAACTCCTAATCCATGCAATAATCACAAAAATTCTACTGGTGCTAGAATAAAGAAGGCAGTTGCCAAGAGAAGTATGAAAGGGAAGGTTCAAAATCCCGGTAAAAATGTTTTTCTAAAAGCCGGCAATAATTCGGGTGCAAAACCAAACAGCAGTAGTAACAACACCCCGATTGATGCGACAAGAGATAAAGGGGAGGCATCAGATGCAAGGCCTGGAGACGCAGATTCTGGCTTTTTGAGAGAAGTGAGTAATTCAAGTGCGAAACCAGAGACTAGTACCAAGTCTCCAGAGATTGAAATAAGAAATGAGGCTGAAACATCTGTTGCGAGGCCAAAAAATGTCCGGACAAATGTTTCTAAAAAAATGGGAAAGGGAAAGAGAGAGAAAATGACCAATGGTTCGAATAATAACAAGAGTAATGTAACTATGGATTGGCTTTTGACATCAATAGACGTAGATCCAGAAAAGGAGAATAAACCGGGTCCAGGTGAACCCAGTACTGCTGATTCCAAGTCAGTCCTCAAATGCAACAAACCACTTGCGACTCAGGAAGAGTGTACAAGTGGCAAAGATCAAAAGTTGGTGCATGCTAGTATGGGTTCGGTGGCCTGTTTTATTTTGAGTGGGCATCGACTGCAGAGAAAGGAATTTCAGGCGGTAATTAAGAAGTTGAGAGGAAGAGTGTGCAGAGACACGCATAATTGGTCTTTTCAAGCCACCCATTTTATTGTACCAGGACCAGTACGCCGCACTGAGAAGTTCTTTGCAGCTGCTGCTTCTGGAAGGTATAACTTCCCATCTTGTATCTACTATTTTTCTATTATAATATGTGGAATCCCCATACAAACTGCGTAAATGAAACTTGACTATTTATTCTGGTAATTACTAGGTGGGTATTGAAAATGGAGTACTTGACAGCTAGCAATGAGGCGGGGAGACTCATAGAGGAAGAACCTTATGAGTGGTACGGTACTGGAATGACAGAGGATAGTTCTATTAGCTTGGAGGCCCCACGCAAGTGGCGCCTCGTGAGAGAACAAACTGGTCATGGTGCCTTTTATGGCATGCATATTGTCATTTATGGAGAATGCATCGCGCCATCACTGGTAGTCTTTTTACATATCTAGTTTCATTATTTTAAATAGTAATAATACATCTTTGTATCTAAGCAGGTCCATGCAACCTGAAACCTGATTTTATAGCTAAATTTACATTTACACTAACCATGTTTTTGTTGATCAGGATACAATGAAACGAGTTATAAAAGCCGGGGATGGCACAATTTTGGCGACATCTCCACCATATACTCGTGTTCTAAAATCCAACAGTATAGACTTCGCTGTGGTCCCTGCAACAACCCCATCTAACGATCCATGGGTGCGTGAATTTTTAAACCATCAAATCCCATGTGTGACTTCAGACTACCTTGTGGAGTTCGTGTGCAAACCTGGTTACTCTTTATCAAAGCACGTGCTGTTCCAGACACAAGAATGGGCTGAGAAGTCTCTCCAGAAGTTGACCAAGTTGTGCCAAGAGGTGGTGCGTGAATTTAATTCGCCTCTGAAACTTAGAGATGATAGTGTTCGGCAGGATAATTTGAGGTGTGCTGTTTGTGGGTCCCATGAGAGAGCGGAGGTGATGTTGATATGCGGGGCTGAAAGTGGGTCGGTTGGGTGTGGCATTGGGACCCACATTGACTGTTGTGATCCCCCACTTGAGGTTGTGCCGGAAGATGATTGGTTCTGTTGCAAGTGTAATAAAATTAGAACCAAGAAGAGTAGCTTGGCGATAAAAGGTAATAAGAGATCTAAGAAGAGTTAGATGATTTTTACTTTAGGTTCCTGTAAATTGTTTTTCCTTGTGTAGTAAGTGAATTAGTGGTTACATGATACTTATTTGTAATCGTAATGTTGAACCCGTAAAGCACGTTCAATTTGGTTTTGAAATCAAATTATTTAGCAGTTAAGCGACCAAACAATTGTGAATTGTCAGAATCTTTAATTACATTTTCATTTATTCATTTCTTTAATTAGACAACTGCAAGTAGTATTTTGCATAATCCAAAGTGTTTTGGTTTTAATAAATAGTATGCACTTTTCTTTTCTTTTTTTTCTGTGACACAACTTTACAATATCCTTAGATTGAATGTGTGCTAGAAATGACCTTTGTTTCCTCTAGTAATTTATGGGCACTAATTATCAGATAAAATTGAATCAAATACATCACTGAATTTAAAAGTATCCGTGTGTGGTTTGGAATTCTGGATGGACTTCGTAATAATTGTTGGGCTTGGGCTCCAGGTTAGGCTTGAAAGGCCTCATTCAAGCTTTAGCCCAATTATAAAGTATTGTTTTTCCTATTGGGCTTTTAAATTGAATTCATCCGACAATTTGAAATTTCAAAATAAAAGTGAATCACTTAACAATTGCTTATTTTAATAATTAGATAATATTTTTTTCTTTAATAATTAAATAATATATTTCTAAATTTATTAATTAATATGGAACATCTAAGAAACAATTTTGTTAATATATTAGGATATATAGATGAAGTGTTAATTTATTTTCCATAGAGCCGTTAATTTCAAACTTGAAAAATTGAAATTACATTATGAACAATAATAAATGTGCAATCAAATTAATTTTTATAAGCATGATATGACGTACTACTATATATTCATATTTAGGCTTCAAATGACTCATTAAAGCTATAAGACTATTATCAAGTATTGCTCTGCGTATTGGGCATTTGAATTGAATTTATCCGACAATTTGTAATTCCTTATTTGTTCAATTGTTTAATTAATAATTTAATAATACTTACAAGGCATGATTTTCAAGAGGCCGCAATTTTTTTATTTGTAATTAATTATTTTTCTTTGTTGATAAGCAAACTATAGAAAACGACATCATAATGCATTTAGTAATAAACGAGAAAATGATACACATGATTTTTAAAGAAAAATGTTTGTTTAATAATCATCTCAACAGCAAATCATGTTTGCAATCAGGAAATGAGAAAGTATCTATTTTTTTTTTTAATATAGGATTAAATAATTCACTTTTTGGTTGTTTAATTATTTTGATACAGTCAAATTACGAAACACATAACAACCCTAATCACTTTATTGGTAGGCTACTTTCAATTTAATATGCACAATAAATTATCCATTCAGATTTCAAATTACAACCTTTCATATTGAGAACATCATCTTAGCCACTAGATTAAAAATTAATTATCTTCTATTTATTTATTTATTTATTTATCAACATTTATTTTCTAAACTCACAAAGATATAGTTATTATTATTTAGAAAAATGGGTTCAAATAAAAGTCAGATCTGATCTCCTTTTGAAGCAAAGTGCATTCCAATATTCTGGTTAAAAAGGAAAGAAATAAGAAAGCGTATTCCATGGAAAAATGTTCTAAAAAGTTTGTGCAAGTAGCAATCGCACTTTTAAATTCACATGATATTATCCTTTTCTTCATGATTAGTCTACGACTTCTCACAACTCACAACAATTTGGATGCCAACAATGCCTGTAGAATTTCTTTTCACATTATCAAATATAATATTTTGTGCAAGGAGCTTGAAATATAATAATATTTGTGCTATATATTAAATAAAATTTGGGTGATTTCG
>JAJGRW010001034.1:79899-104119 GCA_025461045.1 Carex parvula | reverse complement strand
AACCGCTTTCATCCGAGGCTGTTAATGATGCCCATTTGCCGAGGACCAGTACGCAGTGAACGAACAGGCTGGAACGATAATTTCATGCAAAATAATGTAAAGAACAAAAATTAATTTAAACTTCCAAATTTATTTTGAAATTTAAATCCAACACGATATTAAACAAATACCGTTGTATTCACCAACGATATCTTGTGTTCCTCAGGAGGCAATTGCAATAAGCGTTGTTCAGCAGCCATTTTGCACTACAATATAAATAAAATTACAACATAAAAAAACTCCAGTTAGTTAACAAATCAAAAATTCCTTTAGCTAATTTACTCTACATACAAAATTAAAAAAACCTACAATTAGTTAAATTATACTAAAAAAAACCTAAATTACACTAAAAAAAGCCTAAATTATTCTACATTTATTTTAAAAAAAAACCATTACCAAGATTACTCTACCTACATACCAAATCATTATACAATTACTAAACACTATATACAATAAATTTATACACTAAATTACTCTAAATATTTATAAAATTTATTTACACTAAATATTTATACAATTTTTATACAACTTACTTACACTAAATATTTATTCACACTAAATTTATTTGCACTAAAAAATTATACAATTTATTTACACTAAATATTTATTCACACTTAAATTTATTTACACTAAATTTATTTACACTAATTACTCTAAATTACTCTAATTACTCTAACTACTTATACATTTTATTTATACTACAATACATTAAAATACACTACAATCACTAAATAAATAACACTAAAATAAACTAATTTACACTACAATACACTAAAATAAACTAATTTACACTACATACAAACTAAACTAAATAATTGTACAAAAAAAATTAAAAATTCGGATTTTTTTCCTAAATTAAAAATTCACACTATAATACATTAAATTACACTACAATACACTACAAAAAACTAATTTATTCTATAACTAAACTAAATAATTATAAATTTCGGATATTTTTTTCAAAAAATAAATTTAATCACGTACCCAATGAAACTTGTAGATCTGAAGCTTTTCTTGTTCTTCTCTCAAAACTATATTCAAATATGTAATTAGAATAAAAAATGGCTGAAAATTTGAGGGGTTAAAATTAAATTTTTTTGGTTTGGTTTCGGGTAGAGGAAGAGGAAGAAGCTCTCGGGTAAGGAGGATGGGAGAAAGAAGAAGGGAGTTGGCTTCTCGGTCCCGAGTAAAGAAAACACTGGGACCGAGTTGGCTTCTCGGTCCGGAGGAAAAAACAATGGGACCGAGTTGCCATCTCGGTCCAGAGGGATTTGTGGATTTTCTGTGGCCTGAGGTGCGCCAATATTAAAAATAAAGGGGGACCGAGATGCCAATTCGGTCCGGAGAAAAAAAAATCGTTGGGACCGAATTGGCATCTCGGTTCTGATGGTTTTTGTAAAACCAGAGGCCATCATGCTGGTTTGGTAGAATTAATTTTTTTATTTACGGTTTTTAAAAAAAATCCGCCAAGGGCTCGAGAGTCGAGAGGCCTCGAGCTTTTGATTCGAACGCAAACGAGAAGCCGATTTTATTTGGGGTTTATTTGGAGTCCATATCCTCGACGGTACCGTAAAAGATTCCCTTTTACAGTTAGCTATTTACGGTTGAGATTAACTCTCAGCCGGTTTAGGATTCGGGCTGACTGAGGGGCAGTAGTATTGGGCGTTGAGATTCGTGCCAAGTTAAAAGAACGGTCCAGATCAAGTAATTGTAAAGATTCACTTTTACGGTACCGTCGGTGATATGAATTCGTTTATTTGGGCCTTACACAATAACACTGAATTCATATCACCGACGGTACCGTAATGGAGAATCTTTTACAACTACTTGATCTGGACCGTTATTTTTAACTTAGCACGAATCTGAAAGCCAAATATACTGCCCCCTCAGTCAGCCCAAATCCCAAACCGGCTGAGAGTTAATCTCAAACCGTAAATAGCTAATTGTAAAAGGGAATCTTTTACGGTACCGTCGGGGATATGGACTCCAATAACACTCGGATGTTCCATCCGCTCAATTTCCAGCGCCTCAGCAGATCCACACCAGATTCTCTGTGTCCACTATACAGGGTCATATTTGGTGGGTTCATATATAAAACTTGGTACAAACAGGAAGAAACTTGACTTGCTATACATTCCGACAAGAAACTTTGCCACCGGGAATACAGATTAGGAGGCCAAGATCACTTCCAAGTTCTAAAACAAGGAAGCGAAACAATCTTTCTTTCCCGCTTCATTTCTTCCCCCAAATTTCAAATTCGATAGGGGCGCTTGGCGAAGAAGAGAAAAGAACGGAGCATCATTTTCTCATCACTGGAGGTCATTTGTGAAACTTAAATTTCCAGTGATACTCCTCTTTTTGTAGTTGGTTGGATTTGCTCGAAGGAAAATTAGGGTATTATTTTAGTAGAATACGCACAGTTTTTTTTTAATGGTTGGATGCGCAGCATGGCTAAATTGAGAGCAAGTTTGATTACATAGGGACTCAGTAGATATACTTACTCATATGAGGGTTAACAACAATGGAGTCTGGTTGTGTCGATAGTTAATATCAAAATTTAGATTTAGCCAGGTATAATATCCCAATAAGATTAACTGATAGTGTGACTTGACATGGAGTTGATACAAAATACCAATTTTATTCCATAATTACAGACAGCATTTTGTACTATCTGAAGAGCAAAAACGGTGTTGAATGGCGCAAGCTGCAAGGTTAAACCTGAGAATGCAAAAGGAGCTCAAAATTTTAATGACAGACCCACCTCCAGGAGTCTCCATTGACATCTCTGACTATGACAACACTTCTTCTCTCACTAGTTTTGAAACAAGTACATTCTCTACTTCTGATTACCGTACCAGTACTATTCATATCAAGAACATTTCCTGCTTTGATTATTGTACCAGCTCCTACTCGGTTCATCTGTGTCGAATGTGGATCTATTTTGCCCTTTAATCACTGTTTCAGATTTCAAATATGAAAAATCAATGACCATGGTGGTGAGCAACACCATAAGAAAATTTACAAAGGATACCATATCAAGATCCATTTTATTGGTATGGTTCTTTTACAATAATATTTTGGTTTAAACCTATTTCCCAGTACAGATACTGAACCTATTCATGAGAGCAATATTTATGTTGCATATTTGTATGCCTGAATGCCTGATGGTTACTGATTTTATATATGCTTAAATGCTGTTTAGGTATTAAGGGACCTGACGGCACTGTTTACATGAGAGGAACTTTTAAATTGAAGATCCAAATACCTGAAAGGTCTGGGTTCTTTTACTTATTTATTATTTAGTTATGTATTTTACTGTTTTTTTTATCTGCATGTGATAGCTATTAGGTTTCTGGCATTGGAAATGCAACAAGCGGGCTTTGGTACCCTTTTGGTACTAATAAGGGGTAAATGACAGTTTATTTAGGCAATTGAGGCCTAATTGCATAACTGATGGCTGATTATGATCTATTTGGGTTCAATTGGGGCATTATTGCTGTATTGGTCAATTATGTATTGTACTATTGGCTGTTAAAAATCACGTCTTTGATTTATTTTAAACTTTGAATGCAGATATCCTTTTCAGCCACCGAATGTGACATTTTTAACCCCAATCTACCATCCCAATATTGACAATGGGGGACGGATTTGTCTTGATATTCTTAATCTACCTCCAAAGGTATACTTCCTTTTTTTTCTAGAAGTTTCTGATGGTTACTTTGTTGTTTGGAGAGAGTATTACAATTCAATAACTAGTCATTTGAACTTCAGCAATGAAACTTTGTTGGGCAAACTCATCAGTTGCTATTGGGGTCTGTACTGGGCTAGCTGTCTAATACTGAACTGTATTTTGTCAAAATGGAACCCCTGAGATATCCAATTAAGCCTCGGTCAAAGTTAAATTATACAGAAACCTAAACTAACTTTGTCCCAATCAGACTCATGTTACCATGCGTAATCCTTAATTTGACCCAAACTGACCTAATTTTGCCCTCAATCATACAATTAGAAAGGCAAAACTTGGAACAATAAAGGGAGAAATCGTCAAGATAGTTTCAAATTTCAAAGAGAATAGTCACCAATGATTGTACCTGCGAGAAATAAATGGATGTCTGGAACAGCATCAAGCTTTATTTTTCAGCAACATGGGATTGAACTTCAATGCTTTTGGGAATTTTTTTGATATTTATCTTAACTATTGTTTAAATTTTCTTTTATCTAAGAATGATTCTAATTTCTAAGCTTCACAATAAAGGGGGCATGGCAACCATCTCTTAATATTTCGACTGTGCTAACCAGTATTGGTTTATTACTGAGTGAGCCCAATCCAGACGATGGCCTCATGGCTGAAGCAGTAAGAACATTCTCATAATGTGAATTACTACGTTTAAACTAGGCATGGACTTTTCATAAATCAAACCCAACAGCTCTTTTTCTTGGTGCTAAACTTCTTTATATATATTTGCAAGTGTTAAATGAGAAAAGAATGTCCCTAGTACCGTCAAGTCTCAAATGTATGTTATTTGAGGTTACCAAAACCGTCATTAAATTATACAGACCATTTTTGTTCTTTTTTAACGGTACAATATGGGAAATAGTTGTGTGGACCTTCATACCACAGTTCATCTATACTGGCATCAAACCATGTTGATTTTACTTTTTGGTTCAGTTTAAGCATGTTCAAATGAAGACATACGTGGATCTTTTTTCATTGTAATGATGATGGTCTGTGCCTTGTTCAGTCTGTATTTGCAATTATGATAAACATGGGGTGCCATTTGCGAATAAGGTTGGACAACAACCCTTGTATAATTAAATGTTAATGTTACCCCTACTTTTTTCTTTATTTTTATTTCCAGAGTAAAGAGTACAAGTACAATAGAACAATATTTGACCAGAAAGCTCTCCAATGGACTGAGAAATATGCTTACCCAGGAGCCAAGGGAAGTAAAGAAGAAACAAAATCAGAAATTGCCTCCATGGTAATAATGAATCTTTAATTAATTATTATGTGTTTTTTGTAAGATCTTATATGAGTCAATTCCATGTGCACCTCTGGGAAACCTCAGGATATCATTTCTACGGTACTAGCCTATCAATTGATGAATTTCATGCATCCTGAACAATCTGCTCTCATTTTTTTGGTTTGCAATGAGGGGTAATTTGGGTAGTTAATATGTGAGAATTTAGGACGGACATGTAGGTGACGGAAGTCTTTATGTTTTAAGGGTGCATGGCAAATGTCTTTCTTACAGGGTTATACACATGATTCTTATTCTTTTTGTGAGTTTGAAATGATTCTCACACAAGTAGCTTCTTATTGGCATATCTAGGCAAGCGATCCATTAAAGGAAACGGAGAGGAGAGAAACCTCAGCAGGCAATTCTGGGAATTGTGAAAGACATAGAAAGAACTTGCGGCTACAAGGCCACAAGCTGACGCCAAAATCAGCATCCATAGAAAAGAGTTGCAACGATAACAAAGAAAATTTGACAGCAGAAATTCAACTGAAAGATGAAAGTTTGAAATTAGATACAATTGTGGTTTCAGACAGTGAGGAAAGTGAGGATGAACGCAATAGGCCAGCCCGATCAAGGTTGTCACTTGCACGGAATCGGCTTGCAGGGAAAAGAAAAAAGATGTAAATGAAATGGGTTGGTAAATACGAGGAAATATTTCATTGCTTTTTGGTTGTTTTAGTTTAAAACGTCTTAAAACTCTACTGTTTTTGCTCTTGCTACTTCAATATAGCCGAGACGAATGTGACGCCTTGTCTGTTGCCTTATTATTCAGTACTTGTGTTCTTCTTTCCTGTTGTTAGAACTTAGAACTAAGCATTGACATCTCGTTTACTGATAAACACTGGTACTGGTAGCTTTATAATAAATTATTTGGGTATGCTCCGTGATTCCACTAAACATTAAATATGTTAAATTAAAACCTTTCATCTAATAAACGTGTGATTATTAGAGTAAAATTCTAAATTATTTTACTTAGATTTATCGCTTGTATAATTGAAAATATTTATCTTTTATGGATTCTGCAATTAAAAAAAGGTTTACAATTCTTTCTCTATTAAGTCTTCGTTATTTATATCCATTTTGGTCATGTTTTTTCAACTTTTAGTACTGCTTCAAGAATGGTATAAAGTGGCGAAGCTTTTTATTAAGCCCATGGGCCGTTACAGAACACCAACTTCTCGGATCTCTCTTTTCATTTCTCTCTACTAGTGTCCGATCAAAGTACCCAACAAAAAGTGAGAGAGATGGGGGACGCCTCATCTGGGGCCAGCGCCGGCGCTGCACCTCCGTACCGCCCGTACCGTCTGGTGCGCACGGTGTCTCCGCACTCGCGGGCAGTGTCGTGCGTGAAGTTCTCTCCTCCCGACGGGCGTCTCCTGGCGTCGGCGTCGCTGGACAAGACGATCGCCGTGCTGTGCTCCTCCACCCTGGCCACTCTGGCGACGCTTCAAGGCCACTCGGAGGGCATCTCTGACATCGCCTTCTCCTCCGACGCTAGCTACCTGGCCTCCGCCTCGGACGACTGCACCGTACGCCTCTGGGTCTTAAAATCCCTCCCATCCCCTCCCAAATCGAACTCATCTAAAAGCAGAGGATCCTCGGAAGACCGGTGTGTGCGTACTCTTCGCGGCCATGCCTCCTATGTGTTCTGTGTCAACTTCAATGCTCAGTCCAACTTGCTTGTGTCGGGGTCCTTCGACTGCACGATCCGAATGTGGGATGTTGTCTCCGGCCGCTGCATTCGCGACATCAAGGCGCACGATGCTCCGGTTACTGCGCTCCATTTTGTCCGTGATGCCTCCATGATCGTCTCGGCAAGCCATGATGGCTCCTGCAAGGTCTGGGATGCCGCCACCGGTCTCTGCCTCAAGACCCTCATTGAGCCTGGCAAGTCCCCTGTTGCTGTTTCCTTTGCTAAGTTCTCTCCAAATGGCAAGTTCGTCCTTGTTGCCACTCTTGATGATACACTGGTATGGTAATTGGTAATAGTTTTCTCAAGTTTCTTAGCAATTCTTCTTGTTTTTTTTTTTTTTTTTTGATGATTTAGTTTGTGATTTTTAATATTTGGTAACATGGTAACAGAGGCTATGCAACCTGGCCAACGGGAAATCACTGAAGGTGTACACAGGGCATATGAACCGGGTGTACTGCATTACCTCGACATTTTCAGTGACAAATGGCAAGTACATAGTGAGTGGATCCGAGGATAACTGTGTTTACATCTGGGACCTCCAAGGCAAGAATGTGCTTCAGAAATTGGAAGGACACAATGACACTGTCATATCCGTTTCGTGCCATCCCACCCAGAATAAGATTGCATCTGCCGGGCTTGACAATGATCGCACCATCAAGATATGGGTTCAGGATGCTTGATTTCATTTTTAACTTTCTTACTTCGTGTTACTTATTTCTGTTTGAAGGGAGGAGAGGAGTAATGCTCGAGTGTAAGTAGATGGATAGGAAGACTAGTGTTTCCTTGTTGCAGTTGGATAGGAAGAGAATGTAGCATATATGAAAAAGTGTTAAAATACACAAATTGGAGATGCTATCTTGGGTGCACCAAGCAAAAGACATGCTCTGTGCAATCTTACCCATATTACCTTTCAAGTTTGCATTATCAATCAAATGAATCTGAGATAAATTATAATTTGTGTAATTAGGAAAGCCTCCAATGGCTAGTAGCAAATTAGGCAAACATAAAGGCTAATTAGCCTATATAAACTCTCGTAAGCAATGTAATGATCATTCAATCAATCAATGAAAGTATTTCTTCTTCAAATTCCATCTCAAATTTTAACACAAAGACATTTGTCTTTAAAAGTTTTGATCGCTGTGGTGAGCCTTGTATCGGTGCCTAGAATTTCATATAACAAGTGCTGCGTTATTATATTGGGTCAACTCTCATGCATATACTTTAACAAGTGATTTCTCTCATAGAAATTTGACAAGGGGAGTTTGAAACCCATACTTTATTACATTTGCTCTTACAGGTCATATTGTTTTTTCCCTGTTACTAGCATCTGGTTTTAGGGTTTCACTACTGGTGCAAGATGCTCGTCAAGGTAAAGGAGAAAGAAGCAGGATGTAAGGGGTGACTAATTGCTTGTTCACAAATCACCGTATGTTTTGACTTTTTGAGTGCTTCGCCCAGTTTTAACAGAGGAGATGATTGTGTCACCATAGCATTTTTAGAAATTAAATAGACAAGGGAAAAGGTGTAAAGGGCATTCGAGAATCAAATTCTCATGGGTCCCATTGAAAATCACCTCCTTGAACACAATCTGGATTTTGCCATCCTTTTTTTCTTCTCCCCTTTTCTCCCCTCTTTTACTCTCCATTTAGGACTGCTGCTTGGGTTGGGGGATGCTGATCAGAGATCAAGGTAATATATGTATACAACCTCAAATCAGGTTGTAAAGTCTGGTTTTTTTTTTTTTCAATGGGTACTGATAGCAATTACCAAATTATGTTTGGTATTAATACTGGTAGAACCGGTATGTACCAACTATGACTTTGGCAATTGGATTGATAAAAGTTCTTTTTTTTTCCTTGGGTGGTCTGATGTTCAGGTAACAATTCGAGTACTTGAACTCCTAATTAACTTGTGCAGTCTATGTTGTTTTCCAAGATGAAATACAAATTCACCGCAAAAATAAAAAGAATTTATGCTCCTTTCTCCAGTGAAGAATCCACCAACAGTGATGAACAGAAACCGGTTTCTGTAGGTTATTTATAAACAATCAATCAAAACATTACCGTACCAAGAGAAACTGCTTGCACTGCTGCAGGACTGGACCAAAACAGAACCAAGTCAATTCATTATGGCTAGTAGGTGCGCCACATATTTAAGTGCTATATAGCAAGTCTATGTCATTGTTGTTCACTAAATAAAGCCCCAGTTAGGCACAATCTAATCACATACTAGTATACTACTATGGTTAATGTAGAAAGAAATCAAATATGATTTTACTTCAAAAATGAAAAGATCCAATTTAGCGAAATTTCATCAGTAATAAATAATAATAGTACAATGACGAATATAGAAAATATATGTACATGAGTCTTGACCTTGGATGTTGGAGGTGATGTGCTTCTCTTGTTTGACTCGGTCCTCTCAAAGTGAAAAACCAATTCGAAAAAACAAGAAGAAAAAGTCAAATGGTGACGCATATCAACCGCTAGGATTCCTGGCGGTCAGCGAAGAATGGTTGTTTTGATCTTGGATCGGGGCTGTTCGGCAACAGCTATTAATCCAGATTAAGTTTTAAGGAGACTTAGAAAGAAACTGATGTTTAACTGTCTTAAATTCGTGAGTGATAATTAAGAAATCTAAAAGAAATGATAGAAGTGCCTTAAAACCCGAGCAGAGGTGTTTTAATATTCGGACAAAATGAGGTTAAAAGGAGTGATCTTAATTTGTACTAAAAAACTGATGTTCGATAGAATTAAACAGCTAAAAAAAGCTAAATAAAGTTCCTTTAATCTTAAGAAGAAGCTCAAGAAAAGGTCTTACTGAACAACAACACCAATGTGAATTCCGGACCGTTCATATTCTCAGAACACCCATCATAAAGCAATTCATTTTCCATTGAAACTGTTCCGTGCATCTATTCCCGTAACAAATTTTGCCGGGACGAATGGTTGCGTAACTGCTGCCGTTAAAAACAAGGCCGCGATTAAATAATTTTTCATAAATGCTACAGAGAAAAAAAATCGAAAAACTGAGAAGAGAAATATAAAGAAAAATAGAAAGATGCGACCTCCTGCGCTGACAGTCTAAAACAATATCACTCCCGACACACTCTTCCGGCTTCGATTATCTCTCTAAATAACGATTATGTCTCTTTCTAGAACAAACAAGGCGCAGTGGATGTGTCTCTTTCTTTTGGCGTTAGTGGCGGTATCTCACTCAGTAAATCCCTCAAAGGTTTTTGCTACGCCTTCTGCTCGTAAGTTCATTTTTTATTAAGTTACATTTCATTTATCTCTCTGGGCAATTACGGAGTTCTTTTGTTTTTATTTTCCCACGTTTTTTCACTTTTTTCTCGCCTTCTCATTTTATCAACAACGAAATGGTAGTAACGATACAACAATAAAATAAACTTAAAAGTTTTCTATATATTATGGATTGAAGTAGTGCAACTTGGGTTCTATTTTGTGGAATAATTGAGTATGTTTGTTCCATGATTAAGTCGTGCTTGTTACAAGACCACATCTGCCGTTACAACAAATATCAGTGATTTTTTTTAATATATTTGGTAGGATTTCTAAAGGAACTCACAATTGCAACATTTTTTTTTAATTTGGCCAATTAATGATGTCAGCAAAGAAACCCACTACTTGACATCATGACTAATTAGAAATAACAATCAAGGACCAGAATGGGTATATAAAAACTCAGAGACCAAATTATGGATATTATGATATTAGGAAATGTTGATGTGATTTAAGATGAGAAGGGTTGTTTGGACATTATTAATTATTGTTTAAAATCCTAGGAGACAACATATGCATAATTAAATATTTTGAGGTTATCACTTAAAATTGTGCCTTCATATCTCTTGCTTCTTTACTTGTTACTGCAGATGAGGCTCCTGCACCAGTAAAACATACACTTTTACCCCCTCTTATAATACAAGATGGGAGGCTTGTCGCGTGTTCGAGAAGAAACCTCTTTGCATTTGAGAGAAATGGATCACTTGCATGGGTCGTTCCTCTTGGTCTTTTCTGTAGAGAAGATATAGCCCCTGTAACTGACGACAGAGGAAAGGTCACTCTTTCATTTTCCTTTTTGCTTATTTTTAAATTTGAACATTATTGAGTGCAAGACATGAGGATGTATCATGTCTGAATCAGGATTGAGGCTTAATTGCATAATTGAGGGTTATCAGTCAAAATTGAACAACTTCAGACTAGTGATAATCTTTGAGTTTAAATAATACTTAATTACACGATTCTGGTGCCTCGTATTTATTTCTTTCCTTAAACTCCTACACACTAACAAAAAAAAATCAGTTTATTTTCAGAAGGGAAAAATAACAGAAAAATGATAAATATTCTTTGTTGAATACTTAGCCAAGAACACTATTTATTATTTGGCAGATATATTTGGCAGCTGAAAATACGATTCTGAAGATAAACCCTTCCAAAATAGGCTCTATCCAGCCTCCATCGAAAGTGCTCTTCTCTCACAATTCTTCTGAGGAGATATTGGGGCTCTCAATCAGCCCCAGTTACCTGTCATTGTTTATAACCATAAGAAACCGCGGCCTTTTCTCTTTCTTGCTACGTGGAGAGCTCCAATGGAGCATTGGTCCCACACTACACCGTCTTATGTATACTCAGGGGTGCGTGGTCGATCAACTGAATTGCTACTTTAATTCAGCGCCAGTTGTGGATTTATGTGAAGGGACTCTATATGTAAGATATTACGTTCCTTGGATATCAAGCTTACATAAGTTTTTATCTTTACATTATGGCATAGATATGGTATGATACTAGCTTTTTCGTTTGGGCAGTAATTGCCTATAATCAATTAATGATAGAGAAAACAATAAAATGGAAATATTAGATAAATGATTCGTATGGCCTGAAATATTGGCCGCCTTGCACATGTTATCCTGTGTTATAATTGGAACTCTTATTGTTCTTATTTATTCATCTTTTACAACCATTTCTGATGACTTGTTAGGTATCAAATACTGAAGGGCAACTCTACTCAGTGTACATCCGCAACACACAATTTAGATGGATCCAATATTTAGGCACGTTTGGGGATAAAATGGTAATTACACCCGGAAATAATGGATTTGTGTACGCCACGTTTCCCAAACAGGCTATGGTGGTCTGCCTCGATGCTTCAACTGGAAACATCACCTGGCAACAGACTGTGGGCCCCGTAAGCAGTGAATTGGTGTCTCCAGTTGTAGATTCCAATGGTAACACTTTTAACCCGGAATTGAAGAATTGAGGTTGATTTAGGCAACATAACTCTGAATTTGAGGGTTGGTTGCACAATTGGGGTGATTCCAGTGGTAAGTACTGAAGCCAACAATTGCAATTAAGCCGGAATCAATTACCTCAATTTCAGAGATGTTGAATTTTAGGCCTGAATTGAGCTCTCAATTCACAATCATTTGTTGCAGACACAATTCAGCTTTTCCAATTCTCTGAATATCTGATGGCCATTTTTCAAACCACAGATTAAATTTATGGGAAATGAAGAAATCCAATATAAATTGAGGCTCAATGTAACCACATGATAGCTAAATATTGTTGTATGTTATGTTAGGTTGGATCTCAATTGGGTCATTAGACGGGATCCTTTACTCAATTTCACCAAATGGCGATCTGAAGAAGCTTCTAGAAGAAACTGCATCAGAATCCGTGATTCAAGCTAGCCCAGCACTTGACTGTTCTGGATTTTCTGTGTACATTTCTCAAACCAGAATGGATTCGAAGATAACCCATAATGTTGGTATTTCTAGTTATGTGTCGGCTATGAGACCTGTACAAGTTTTAGTCACATTGTTAGCACCAGCCACTGGTACTGTATATTGGACTGGAGATTATCCTGGTAAGCCTTTAGTGCCATTTATCAAATTTTTCTCTTTTTTTTTTATAATACCAGATTATGTTTGTGAAATGGTATTGTCCTTGCATAGTCTTTTTCTTTATGCTGTTATTTGGTCATATCTTTAGCATAGTCTTTTTCTTCTGTTATTTGGCCGTATCTTGAAATTTAAGCCTCAATTCAAACCTTAGTGAATACTTGGTTCTCTTTCCCCGGCTGAAATCTTAGATTGAGCTTGTGAATAACATGGTCAGAAATAAAATTTGGCAGAAATTTTTGACATAAAATGTTTGTCTTTTGTTAAGGTGAGGTTTCTGATCTTTTGTTGAAAACCGATCTGGAATACTTTGCTGTTGATGAGAGGATCCTACTCGCATTTCTATCATCTGGAAGTATGTTTACTCTTTTGCTTATTTTTTTTTGATCTTTTAGTTTTTTAAGGCCTCTCTTGTAGTCATGCAAATTTTAGATACAATTTTTGTAAATGGTGCCCTAAAGTATCACAAAAGCAAACTTCACCATCTCTCATTCTCTCTAGTGAAAGAAGAATTTCTAGTTATTCACATAAGTTGTACTTCATGCAGGAGTAGGCAACACTCTGCAATGCTACACTACATGTATGATTTTCTTTTAACTCACAGTATAAAAAGGTTTACTTGGCTTATTTTTTATGTGGTATACCAAAAAGCAGCTTAAATTTACCTTTCTATTTTTTACTAGGGCAAAGAACTGCTTGGACCTGCTCGCAAGCTGAACCCAAGTTCCCAAGAACAAACTCTGGTAAGACGAAGAAATTACAAATTTGGCACTTTGGCCCTTGCTGGTACTGCATACAACAGTACCGTGTCATTTTGTCAAAAAAATATTCTGATAATACCCTTAATTGTAAATCAATTTTGAGATTATGTCTTTACATTACACTCATTTATAACTTGAGTAATCCTCAGTTGTACAATTTAACCAAAATCAAGCCTAAAAAAGGAGCCGTGAAGTGAACTATTATTAAATACTTTTCACATTTCAGCAACTCTCCAACAAATCTCACATCTTATGTTTTCTTCTAGGAGATGAAGATACAAATTTATTATTCCTTTTAGTACAAACCATCATATTGGTGGTACTATCCGTGGTTGTCCGATTTTGTTGCATCTTTTGGAGAAAAGAGAAGCTTAAAGATGATGGCTTAAGTGGCTTTTTGGAAAAGAGGGTAAGTAGTTAAAATTAAAAATTAAACAAAATATTTATTTACCCCCCTTCCCCCCACCTTCCCAAACTCCGAATTACGAAATAAATAACTTGCATGTTTGTTTTTGCTTATTAGTTCCAAGGGTAATTTGTACCGAATTGTCCCCTTTAATCATGCAGTTTAATTCAACCTAATTTTTAGCTAAACTTCAGATGTGCAAAAATTGCTCAGTTTGACCCAAAATTTCTTCAGTCATCTGTTATTCAATTCCAAGCAAAAAAATGGACAGGAAATAGAGCTTAAAAGGTTGTCGAACTGGTACATCTGACATACTAGATAGTTCATGCTAGTAATGAACAGAAATTGATCTGACTGAAACTCCCCAACAATTTTGAAAAAACAGACAAAGTGAAAATAATAACAAAACTATTCCTCCAATTGTAACATACTTTCTGTGTAAAATGCAGCGTTCTCTCCATATTAAGAAAAAGGAACTAAACAAGCTGATCTCTGAGCTAGAACAAAAGGCAATAGAAGAAGCCACAGCAAATGAAACCCTTGAAGATTTGGGACAAATTGTCAAACAAAAGGAAGGGGTAGAGAGGAAGCTCTACAGCTCTTACAGCCTCGGTCTGGACCGCACCATCAGTTCAGGAGCAGTTCCCTCAATTCTTCCTTTGTACAATGGCAAGATGAAGAGCCACTCATTCCATAACTCAATGCAGAAGGAAAGCATAACTATATTTAATACATTTAGTGACAGTTCTTCAGGGGAAGAGAGAGAAGATAGTGAGACTGGGTACAGTGGAAGCAATTCGAGTAGCTGGGAAACGGAGAACCCGGAAGTGGAAATCCAGGAAGATGAAGGGAAGATTGTTGAAGCATCAAGGGTTTATTCTAATCCAATTTATAATGAAATTGAGATGGATCTATCAGGTGGAGAGAGGAGATTAGGATTGAAGAGAAGAACTCATTCTTCTACTTACTGACAATTGAGATGCATTCCGAGTGTATGTAAGCAAAAACAAAAAAAAAATGTTGCCTTGCCGTCTCCTAAGTATACAGTTGAAAAAAAAATTCTGTAGATAATTTATAATTTAATTAGAATATTATTTTGGTATCTGCAATAATGACAATAACCTACCGGTCGCAGCAAAATTTTCTTGCAAAACACATCTGGTTCACATCCTCCATTTAGGTCTTATTTGAGTAGCAGTTGCAACATCAGAAAATCGAAGTGTGAAAACTGTATTGGCAAAACATTATCTAAAGCTGGAATTACAAAAGTTCTCACAAAACCATTATCATTATTTTGTAAAACAGAGAAATATTTTTGAATTAGATTTGGTAGGGGTGCGTCAGGCCCGTACAGTAGTGCAGCGCATGGGCAACGCATAAGAGCCCCAGCAGCAAGCTACTGTGGTGGGCTCTTCCCCACAAAAAATAAATTTAATATCGTTGTGAGCACATGGCCCACATATCAGATATTAAACTGATAAGAACAGATACTACACTTGATCTTAGCCAAAAGGCCGAGAAAGGTATGAGTTGCTCTGAGGCCTTGCCTCTTGTTTTATAGCATCTGGGAAAACTCAGACAAGATACATAATGATTGTGGGACTAAGTGAGTTATTTTCTCAACTGGGAAGCAAACCGGTCGCGCCTATCTATCGTTTGTTGCATTACCTTCTAAATAGAGTGGGTTGTTCCTGGACCAAAGGATTGGTCTTAATATGGGCCTCACTTTAGTATCAAAGCATGGTCTTAAAGCGCTACAATTAATAACAGGTATTATTCTGACCTCTTAATATGGGCAGCTTTGCATTTTTCAGTTCAAAAATCAAAATACTTGACTGAAATTTAAAATTTTATTCTGCATTATAAAATTACGAATCTCTCGTAAGTAAATTCATGGGGACGATCAGTTCTTATTTTCTTAAGACTGTGTGTTGATAATATTCTAAGCAGAAAATAGGTAAGAGGCAATTAAAAGAAAACCAAATAAAATTGAGCTTTGTAAATATCGCTACAGAATTTTTCATATGTAGCTGCTACTATTTGGTAATCCATATCAATGACATGTGACCTCCCATTAGTATTTTTTTTTTTAGCGACACAAAAACATCCTGCAATCAGTTCCTAAGACATTAAGAAAAAAAAAAGGTCTCTTACTAGATGAGATTTTGAATATGAGGAGGGTTCAAATGCCTCCATTTTTTGTGCCTCCACCATGCTTCCATTTTTTAAAACTTTAATAACTCAAATTTTAAAACTTAAAAAGTCAAAATAAAACCGTTGGATATGATCTACATCATTTTATCTATGTGCTCATAAAAAATTATCACATTTTGATTTTGTTTTTATGTGAATCAATAAGTTAAAAAATCAACGTCTAGAAATTATCCACATTAGTACGTTTTTCACAAGCTCTTGATGACAACTAAAACAAAATTGAAATGTCATAATTTTTTACACATGTATAGATAAAATGATTTAGATCATATCCAACGGTTTTATTTTGACTCTTAAGTTTTAAATTTTGAGTTATTAAAGTTTTTAAAAATGGAGGCATGGTAGAGGCATGAAAAATGGAGGCATTTGAACCCTCCTCTTTGAATATTTGATAAAAGTTTCTCTTTGGAAAAGTGCAACCTGTGTATGATACAAGATAGAAAATAATTAACAGTCGGAGATCCAACTTGCAAAATTTTCCAAAAAAATAAAAAAATAAATGTCTAAAAAAATATTCTCCAAAAATGGTATGAGAATTAGAAAATTAAATTGGAATAATATGGATATTGAAGTAGGATATTGAGATGTGATAATATGTATATGATAAACTATTATACCTTAGTTTACTTGAAAAAAATTATTTTGGTTGAATTTTAGATTAGTGTAGTGGTGATGAAATTACCAAAAAACCCTTCAAATTAGACGTTAAAATCAATTCAACAGAATTAAAATGATAATTTCAATAATTTTTCCGCTACTACACTCACATAACCGTTAATTTAATGTTGAAGGGTTGACCATTTTCTATTTATTTTTTCAAATTTCTCCAACAGTTAATAGAAAAATTTGAAGATGTGTGATATTTTCGAATGCAATATCGATGCAAACTGGATACTCAAAAGAAAGAAAAAGGGAACTGGTTGTTTGAATAAGGAGAAATTTCACGTATATCTGTCAAAAAACTTCAAAATTACACACTTCTTCGTAATATCATATTTATCCCTCTAAATTTCAAAAATTCACAACTTCACTCAATTTATTGCATTTTCTATTATAGTCATTTTAAATTTATAAATTATTTCATTTTAAACTTTTAAAAAAAATAAAAATATATGTAGTCCGTGTAATTTCATGGTAAATGACTTGTCATGTTTTGGATCTGACCACACTCTGATTTTGCCTAATAACTATGGATCTCAATACCAATTACATATATTTAGGATAGATAAATTTGTGGGTACAAGATGAGTAATTTAATAAGCTTGTTCCAAAATTTTATCTCAAGAATAGCTATTTAATTTATAGTTACAGATTAGAGGCTGACATGAAAATCTTATAGGAGAGAAGAAAAGAAATAAGTAAAATGACATAGAGGAGCTTCACAGAAATTGATAATTTACTGAATACTTGATGCATGGTTAGGCCCAACTTAAAACCGGTTTCATTTATCATATTTTATTACATTTTTATTTGTTTTTAGTCAAGAGATGGGATACTGCATAAATTGATATTCTATGCATGTGCATAGAATATCAAAGGATGCTAAAGTTGTGATTAGGATATTTTTTTTTTCACACCACCCATAAACAACGAATTTATCAGACATAGGAAAATAGAGATTGGGAAAAACATAGGAAAATATTGAATGATCTATACTTAGACGAGGAAATATATTGACGACAAAGCTCTAAAAATAAATGCTTAAGAGAAGATAATCTCAACACTATGTTTCTCACAAGATAGCCACTATGAGAAAAGAAAAATAGTAAAAATATATGCATTTCTAAATATCTAAATCAATTTATATAAATTAAATTTTGCAAATTCAAAAACCTTAAAATCAATGTTTTTTTGTTGTTGTTGTTATTGCCAAACTACAATGAATGTTGTCTTCACACTAGATTCAGAGACTGATTAAATAAAAATTCTTTATCTGTTCACAGAAAATGAAATTATTATCTTTGTTACTAGATAAAAAATTAATTCTTAAAAATACGTTTATCGATAAGTGCATTGAGGTTACAAATAAATTTGCTTGGCCTGTCTTGTATATAATCCTAATTAGCATTTTGAATAAATTTACGATGAATTCTTTGATATCATTTTTCTTTACAATACAATGTTTGTATGCATAGCGCCTACCCTGTTCCTAATTAACCACCATTTTGAACTTGGCTTATATATTTTTCTTTTCTTATTTTAAATATTTACTTATGCTTTCTTATCTAATTTATATTTTATGCATCCATATATCTTGTACCTTTCCGCTAACAATTATGTATTTGAGATATTTACACATGGACACAATTTTAGGTCCAATTTAGTATCTCTTTTAATTAGTATACAAACCTCGAAAGAGCTCGTGATTTATATTTTTTATTATTATATATATTTCGTTTAGTGCTCGTAACAAATCCAGCATGTAAAGTTAAAAGTTAATGTAAAAAAACACAAAATAACTTAGATTTAGTTTAGAGGGTTCAGGGTTCAAGCAGATAGGAATTGAAGGATTTGAAAATAATTGCTATGTAAAATAGAACAAATTCTAAGGTTTACAATAAATTTGCTTGAATTATATTTTTGGTTTTAGAAAGATTTAAAGTTCTTCAAAAGTTCCAAAAAATATTGATTTGATATTTCATAAACAAAGTTGGAGCATCTTACAAAAAATCACATCCATTTTCGTGATATATTATGTTGAAAATTTAAATAAACTTTATTTTTTTAAGATTTGAACAGATAATATTTTTTAATATCATTGTTAACATTAATCATTTTGTTAAATTAGGATTTGATTACTTGAGGTTTTGCACCGCGCACAAATGGTGTCACTAGTGGAGAACCAGACATCAGGAACGGTCAAATAGGGACATCAGGAACGGACCTACGGGCGATACTGACCTAGGCGTTACTGATAGTATCACTAATTAGGATCAGTCAAATAGCCGATACTGATTCCATAATTAGGAACGGTCGTTTGAAGTTAGCCGATACTGATGTTTGATAATCAGGAACGGACGTTTGTTATTAACTGATACTGATGTTGATAATCAAGATTAGCCTTTAAGAACAACCGATACTGATTTTAATCATCAGGAACAGTTGTTTATTAAACAACCGTTCCTATTGTTTTTTTTTTTTTTTTTTTTGCAAAATGTAGGTTATTAATCATTAGGAACGGCCTTTTAATAAACAACCATTCTTGTTGTTGTTGTTTTTTTATTTTGCAAAATGTAAGTATAAACATATTACACAGTGCATCACTAATTCCACAAACACTAAAACCTTATTGTGGTCTGCTAGAAGCATCAACAATCTACTCTAGATAAAGGGTGATAAGAAATAATGTATCTGACAAGCATTAAGGCTAACATAGTATCTAAAAAGCAGCTAATTCTAATAATGTATCACATTTTTTAAAAGTCCGATCCTAATGGGGCAATACTATTTGTACATTTTCTACTAGTATGTGTAACATTTTTAAATATGATTGTGCACTAAAGCAAATCTTCATCGTCATTTATCATTGTTGAATGGGTCAATGAATCGTTATTTTCATTTATGAGCCTATTATAGCATATAACATAGCTAGGTTAGCACAATCCCTTACGTAAATGTTGTGGTTGAGAAAAAAAAATATAATATATGAACGTACATTAAAATCCACAATTTCCTTAAAAAAAACAAAATTCCTTTTTCTAAAAAAAGAATATTTTTTTACGAACTAACTATTGTTACTATCAAATGGGTTCCATTTAGAACTTACATTACATTACCAAAGTTTATTGAGAGAGCGATGGCGACTATAATGGTGATCAGGATGGCGATTATGAAGAATAAACAAGAATGGTGATCGGTTTTGTTTTTATGTGAATCAATAAGTTAAAAAATTAACGTTTAGAAATTATTCACGTTAGTGCGTTTTTACAAGCTCTTGATGACAACCAAAATAAAGTTGAAATGTCATAATTTTTTACACGTGCATAGATAAAATAATGTGAATCATATCTAATGGTTTTATTTTGACCTTTAAGTTTTAACTTTTGAGTTATTAAAGTTTTTAAAAACAGAGGCATGATGGTAAAATGATAAAATTGATTTTGGTTGAATTTTGGATGAGTGTAATGGTGATAAAATGATAAAAAAAAAGGTAGAAATTAGAAGTTTAAATCAATTCAACAGAATTAAAATGATAATTTCAATAATTTTTTCGCTGCTATATACACTCACATAACATAACCGTTATTTTAATGTTGGAGGGTTAAAATTATTTTCTATTTTTTTTTTTCAAATTTCTCCAACAGTTTAATTATAGCAAGTTTTGAGGGTGTGGGATATTTCTGAATGCATTAATATGGATGCAAATTGGATAATTAAAAGATAGAAAAGGTGATCGAATCCGACCATTTGAATAAAGCTCATTAATTTTAGATTGAGGAAAAAATACACGGATCGATATGAGCTCTCCCCCTCTTCCAATCAATCGGTGTCGTCACGTGGCTACCTCTCCAGCGTTCGATTCTTTAAAAAAAAAAAAAAACCATGATCTTTTTTTTTTTTTAAATGTTCTCGAAAACTTATATGATCGTGTTCAACATGTGGTTCCGCATGCCTACTGTATTTCTCTGGATTTTGTCCCTGTTTGACACTTGATTATAACATGCTTGACAGCTTTCTTAGCCAACAACATGTTATGCTGTGGCTAGTGTTGTAAAAAACGACCGATTAGTCTAATTAATTAGTTCATTAATCAGTTAAGCAATTTATTAATACCGATTAGTCCGATTAATCAGTTACAGACCGATTTGCATGTTTGCTTAAGTTTAGATTTGAGGAGAATATGACATCTGTTGTTTTTTCTGAGATTACTGTTGTTGTTCATAGATATCGTCAAAAAGCATTAAATTTGGTTAACTCGGATGCAATAAGCGAATCCATAAAGCAAACTGGGATTCTAGTGCAAATAGTATTTTTCAGACTAGTATGAAAAAGTCTGTCAAATTAATTTATGGCTGTTAACACAGTGCCTCTGATTTATTTTTCTTCTCCGCCGTACCATAAAATCACTAGGTATATATGTTTCCAGTGCATCTTTGACATTTGTTGTTTCTAGTTTTGCCTTTTCAAAGATCGATGCTTTTAATTATTATAGCTTCCTCTTTTGTATACACTTAATCGATCCTTTCAACTATGGAAAACAAAAGGTTTAAGCTTTTCTGTGGTTTTGGTATCTTTAAATGTCAGTGTGCGTGAGAACGTATATATGCATTGGCTTTGCAATGCATAAACTTTAAATTGTTTATGCTGTTGAATTTGGTTTGCACTCCAGCGTCCAGCCCATAGAAGTTCTATGTATCTGCATCCTCTGTGACTCGGCAAATTGCATTTTTAGTATTGAATTTTATCTTTTTGCAAATACCTGGTAAAAGAAGTGCATTAGCTCAGATGCGCGCAGTTATATTAACAACAAATTTAATCTGATGGTACTCTTATTAAACTATTATTAATAATAGATAGACTTAATTAAGCAATTTATTAACACTCTCTTTGAGTGCATATTAGCTCAGACACAAAGTGTATGTATAACCAAACTATAGTAACTATACTTTTTTTGAACATAGGCCCACATGGCCACATTCATTATTATAGTGAGAAACAGATCAGTGGAGCAGTTCTCTCCGATACCATATCTAACCAGCCTCTTAAGCTGCATGGTTGGTGTGATGTATGCATTGCCGATAGTCCATCCAAACAACATCCTCGTACTCGCCATGAATGGTGTGGGCATAATTATTGAGGGTACATGAATCACAATTTATATTTTTTTCTCCCCACGCTGCCTCCGTGTAAGTAATTGTTTTTTTTTGTGCTTGATTCGACCATTGGTACGGTATTTGTATTAAAAATAAATTTTTTTGATATGTAGCTCAGGATATTGGGGACAGTAGCCGTAGAGCTACTTCTTGTTGGAACATTCCTGGCTAGTGTTCTTCGTGGAGCCCACACTCATGATAAGAGAACCAAAATTGCAGGTATTCTCAATATAGTCTTCAACCTAGTGATGTATTCGTCACCCCTTTCTATAATGTTATCATAATTTATTGTTAGTCTAATTACAATTAACTATGCTCTGTCTAATAGAATAGTTGTCTTGTTGGTTTGGGCAAGCACACAATTAACTCTCCAGATTTTTCAACCATTGGCATGAATAGTTGTCTTGTTGGTTTTTTTTATTGTTCGAGGCATGCCTAGATAAGTGATGGGTAATTGAGATTGCGGGCACCTTAGTATTGCTTGATCATTCTGATTTCTTGTCGAGGGATATTGAACTGTACAAAAGTACTTTTTGAGTAGTTTATCGTGAGTCCAGACATCTTAGAGAACAAGGAAAGAATCAATTTCAGGTTAACAGTGGTTTATGGGTCCGCTCTGGCTACGAGGGTCGTGTCATCCTAGAGTAGCCCTTGAATGGAGCTGCATCTGCATTGTGCGGACCTCAATGTTTGGGACCGCAAAATACCATAGCGGTCTGGGCAGGAATCGAATTTCCCATAAACATGAGTGTTTTAGTTTATTTTTTTTGGAATTATGTTATAAATAAAAATTTCGGATCTATTGATAATACTGAGTTTCATTACAATTAAAATGCTACTCTATGGATTTTATTTCTGTGCTTCTGGTTAAGCCTTAGCATTTGTTTTGTATGTCTTGTGCTATGGTGGCTTTTAAAAGTATTTTTGTTCTTCTCCATAAAATAATTGAATACTTTTTCGCATATACAATTGTTTGTGAGGCAGACATGTCACTGAAATGCATAAAGTAAGAGCCTCCAAAATTATACAATACGAGTACCCTTTTAATATGGCCAATCACCACTTCTTTCGTGTTTTTGTTAAGAATCTTCAACCCCAATTTAGACTAATTAAAAGAAACACAATATATCAGAAGTGATTGGGTGAAACTCTATCAAAAAAAGAAGAAGAATTTGTACAATGTTCTTAATAAGACTAATTAAAGAGTTAGTTTTATTATGGACATGTGGACCTCGGCCAGTGTTCAAGATTTTCTTTGCTTAACATGTTATTTTAGTATATTTTTTCATATCTTAGTTTCCCCCCATATCTCAAAATTATAAACATAATAGTATATAGTGTGTTCTTTCATTGAAAAAAAGAACTTAAATAGAATAACAGATGATACAGAATGTTTATAAATAAGTATGAAATGAAGAAATGTTAAAATATGTTTTGCATGTCTTTCAGACCTTTATGGCTTTATCAAAGTTAGAGTTGGAATTCCATGACAAACCATTAGAAAAGTATGATTTTGTCCTTTGAATTTTGCTATAATTGTACCTTTTGGGAATCTCATTATATTTTTTAATTTATTTCCTTTTGAAAACTTAAACAATTGTTCTTCCTAAAAATATTTACCAATATATTCATGTGGAGCGTACTACATCAAATTGTAGACTTCCTTTCCATGCCACTAAAATTATTTAACAAAATATTCGATCTTATGAAGTGTAATACATCAAATCAGTTTAAATCTCATTTATTTTTCAAATTATACATTCTCTAAATTTTTAAATTTCACCTTTTTTATTAATTAGAAACTAAATTTTTTGTGAAGCATTGAAATAGTAACATTGCGGGCGGCAGGGAGAAGGTGTGGAACTAGGATTTTGATGTCTTTACATATTTCAAGATGTAAAATTTGAAATTTCCATAGCTTCCTAATTTGCATTTAAGATACTTTATTATTTCACGCCGCTAAAAATAATAAAAGTTTCCAGGTTAACATTTAATACTTAAACCATTATGTAGTTGAAAACAAAATAAAACATTTTCACTATATTCTAATTTTGCCAGTAATGACAATGTCAGCTAATATTTAAAAATTGTAAGTTACAAATTTTGTATATTAACAACAAAAATGAAATTATTGTATATATTTGCACCGGGCCTGAGACTCTTTATAGATAAGTAGGAAACAAAAAGAACCCTATTAAGAATTTTATTGTTTTCAAATAACTTATTTTGGAGTTATAAACAGTGTTGTGTCTCTTGCGCTTCGTAATTCTTTTAGAATAGTTTTCTGTTATAAACAACTTTTAAATAGTCAATTTTCTCCAATCAAACACCAATAATATTTCATATTTTAATAAAA
>JAJGRW010001034.1:41767-72355 GCA_025461045.1 Carex parvula | reverse complement strand
CCTCTTCTACTTGTTGTCTTTTATCTTCTTCTAGTTGTTTTTCATCTTGTACTGGTTGTCTTTCGTGTTCTACTGGTTGTCTTCCATGTTAAACTGATTGTATTTGATTTACCACTGGTGGTATTTCATCTTCTTCTAATTGTCTTTCATATTCTTCTGGTTCTATTTCATCTTGTACTAGTTGTATTTTATGTTCTACTCGTTGTCTTTCATCTTTTTCTAGTTGCTAACATCTTCTACTAATTGTTTTTCATATTCTTCTAGTTGTGTTTGATCTTGTACTGGTTGTCTTTCATATTTTACTGGTTGTTTTTCATCTTCTTCTGTTTGTTTTTCATCTTCTTTTGGTTGTCTTTCATCTTCTACTAATTGTTTTTCATCTTCTTCTAGTTGTATTTCATCTTCTTTTAGTTGTATTTCATCTTATACTGGTTGCGTAGTATTTTATCTTTTTGTCGTTGTCTTTAATATTTTTCTCGTTGTCTTTATCTTCTGCTAGTTGTTTCATCTTCTTCTAATTGTCTTTCGTCTTGTACTACATGTCTTTCATGTTCTACTAGTTGTCTTTCATGTTCTACTGGTAGTCTTCCATCCACTACTGGTTGTATTTCATCTTCTTCTAATTGTGTTACATCTTCTACTAGTTATTTTTCTTCTTGTTGTCTTTGATCTTGTACTGGTTATTTTCATATTGTACTTGTTGACTTTCATCTTGTATTGGTTGTCTTTCATGTTTTAATTGTTGTTTTTCATGTTCTAATAGTTGTATTTCATCTACTACTTGTTCTATCTCATCTTTGGTGATATTTCATCTTGTACTGGTTGTCTTTCATTTTCTACTGGCTATTTTTCATTTTCTTCTTGTTATCTATCATCTTCTACTAGTTATGTTTCATTTTTATCTAATTGTCTTTCATGTATTTCTAGTTGTCTTTCATCTTATATTGATTATCTTGTAATTATTAATACTAATAATTTTAAATAAAAAAGAGGAGGGATCAAGTTACAACAAATTTGAGTTACAACAAAGTTACAACAACTATTTTTTTCATTTTCAAAGTCCAAATTGTCGATCCAAACCGTTCAACATGATTATCTACATAAAATGTGCTTGTAGATCAAATTTTACATTTTTTTCAATTTTTTTTTACTATTTATTAAGATGGGTACAAAATTCAATGGTTTGAATATGACTATTTTTTGTAAAATACTTAATAAATAGTAAAAAATTTCAAAAAAATGTAAAATTTGATCTGCAAGAACATTTTAATGTGGAGATCATGTTGAATGGTTTGGATCGACAATTTGGACTTTAAAAATGAAAAAAATCCGTTGTTGTACCTTTGTTGTAACTTGATCCCTCCTCAATAAAAAAAAAGAGCACTTAGAAGGCACAATAGTTTGCAGGAAATAGGACAATTGAGAAGGACATGGAGGCCTATATTTCAGAGCAATGGAGATTTAAATAATACGATGATTGCTTCATCAATTTACAAAGCTTTGCGGAAATGAAAAGATTTTAATTTACAGTTTGATTGATTAGTAACGATATATCGTAAGGTGGGTATTTAATGATCTCTTTAGGAGGGTTTCAAATGTCTCATGTCTTCTTTTACCTCATATTTTTTTATTTTTATTTTAAAATCTAAATATACGATTTTAACATAATATCTATATTAAAATGTGATTAGAGACTAAATATATATTTTTTAAAATCTTTTTAATTTTGTTTAGACATTTACAGAATTATTGTTTATTAGTGGTTCAGAAACAATAATTTCGTACATATCTAAAAAATTAGTAAAAATAATGCAAAAAAATATAAAATTTAGTCTCCAAGCATATTTTAATACGTAAATCATGTTGATCTGTTCAGATCGACTTTGAAATCAAAGATAAATCATGTAAGGTACGAAAGCATAAAAGACATGGCATTTTTTTTGAATTAAATTTGGAAGTGAAGCCACCCAACTAATTTAACTAGGGATCATTCATCCGAACTTGATAAAGAGCATTTTTTTTTGAAGGTCAGCTGGCTAGGAGCCAGTTGGCAATATATTAATAGAAAAAATATTTACAAAGTTTATAGTTCGGTTTTACATGTCTCAACTAGTAAAAAGTACACTAAGCCACCCTGTAAATGCTCTGGCATGATCATTGATGCTCCTTCGACCCCGCCCTCGTCTCATCTTAGCAATTGGCTTGCCATTGTAAAGCTTCTTGTGCAGCTTCATTTATTAGATTGTGCACTTGTCTGTGCTCTTGAGAGAATATCCTTCTGTTTCTCTCCTTCCACAGTGTCCAAACCCCCGCTGCCCACATACTATCCCATTTCTTTTTTGCCGACCCCTGCAGTGAGGCTCGGTGACTCCACCATATGTGCTCAATGGGTGTGTTCGTATTCGGGGTTACCATGTTTAGTGTTGCCGTAAGGCCCCACCAAAAAGCACATGCTGCAGTGCACTGCCCAAATAAATGGTCTCTGGATTCTAGCGTATGTGCTATACACATGACACATTCGGGGCTCACCTGGCACCCCCTTGACAGTAGCACTTCCCTTGTCAGGAGCTTATCATTCAACAACAGCCAGCAGAACACTTTGACCTTTACCGGGGCTTTTATTTTCCACAAAATCTTGTGGAATGCACATGTGATCCCCTTTCGGTGTAGAATTTTATATGCCGAGGCTGTGGTGAAGGTTTCTCCTTCCGTCCATTTCCAGGACAGCTGACCCGTCTGCTGGTTTTCCTGCACTGAGCAGGCAAAGAAAGGGTCAAACTCTTTTAGAGACTTCAGGAAGTAGGATCCCTGTGGTCCTAAATCGGATTGGTGGGATATGCCATGCAGGTGGAGAAGAGTTTGTGCCCACAGTCCATGCGGTTCATGTCGTAGTTTCCATAACCACTTGACCAGTAGGGCCGCATTCTGATCTAATATATCAATTATTCCCAGACCCCCTTCATGTTTTAACGTACATATCCTTTCCCAGTTAACCAGGCAGTTTATGGGCTTACACTGTGCGTTTCCTTTCCAGAGGAAATTCCTTCTGAGTCTATCCAGGTGTTTGATGACGCATTTCGGCAATCTAAATGCCTGTGCGTAGTGCAATGGTATCGCTGATAGGACTGACTTAACCAGGGTTAACCGGCCCCCATATGATAGGAGATTTGACTTCCAGCTGGCAATTCTGTCATGGACCGCCAGTATGACAGGTTGAAAGTGTGTCTTATTGGGCTTTGTTAGGGTTAGCGGCAGTCCAAGGTATTTCATTGGCAGTTGGGAGGTCGGGCTGCCCAATATTCGCTAGATCGCCGAGACGACAGAAGTTGGGACACCGATTGGAACAAAACTACTCTTGTATCGATTAATTCTTAGCCCAGAAAGCGCCTCGTATGTTTGTAATACCGCGATGATGACTTTGACTGTTGTTGGATGTGCCTCAGTGATGATTAGAGTGTCATCCGCATATTGGATGACTCTGGTGTCCGTATAAATTGGCAGGTGTCTCAGTGGGGCGGTGCTGGTTATGAACGAGGTGAGGGTATCGGTAACCAGTATGAAGAGTAGTGGTGAGAGTGGGTCTCCCTGTCTCAGCCCTCTCTTATGCTTGATATAGCCTGTGGTTTCACCATTGAATTTGACTGTCGATGAGGACGAGTTTAAGATCGTGAGAACCATACCGAGCCATCTCGGTGGAAAGCCTTTTTCTATGAGTAGATTTGTGAGGAAACACCAGTCTACCATATCAAAGGCTTTTTCAAAGTCGACCTTATACAGGACTGCCGGGGTCTTGTGTTTGTGCATCGCAGCTAATAGTTCCCTTGCCACCAGGAAGGATTCTATTAGTGAGCGTCCCTTGATGAAAGCCGTTTGAGTAGCAGCCACCATGTTTTGCAGCTGCGGTTGCAGTCTGTTTGATAGAACCTTTGTAATTAGGCGGATAATCGTGTTGATCACGCTAATCGGCCTGTACTCTGTGAGTGTATTAGCCCCTTTCTTCTTAGGCACCAGTGTAATGGCCGCTCTGTTGAGGCACGAGATCTCCACTGCACCTGCTTGCAATCCTTGTATGAGTTGCATGATATCGGCCCCTGTGATGTCCCAAAAGGTTTGGTAGAATTCGACCGGGAGGCCATCCGGCCCGCTTGCCTTGTGCTTAGGCATCTGATTCAGAGCCATGAGCACTTCATTCTGTGTAATGCTGTCATCCAGGCGACATAGTTGTTGGTCGAACCTTGGCCCAACTTTCCCCGTTAGATCGAACGGTGGTCGGTCATTTCGTACAGTACTCAGGGTATCCCTGAAATGCTGGGTAATAGTGTCTCTCATTTGCTCTTGTTGTATAACCGTGCCATCTTCTCTTTGGAGTGACATGATAGAGTTATGGTTTTTCCTACCATTGGCTACTGCATGGAAGTATGCCGTGTTTTTGTCTCCCAACTGGAGCCACCTGCATCTAGATCTTTGTTTCCATTTTTGTTCCTTTTCTCCTGCCAATTGGAATATATGCTCCTTGAGTGATATTCGTAGCTGAAGTTCTATTCTGTTTAGCCTTCGATGCTCCTCAACTCTATCCAACTGCCTGACAACCCACTTAGACCGTTCGAGGTATGTTTCAGAATTGCTGAACTTATTCTCCGCCCAGTCTTTCAGGGCCCGTTGAACCGCAAATATTTTGAGTTGGATAGCCTTTGCTATGTTACCCCTATTCTGAACCGAATGCCATGCCGTGGCTACAATTTCCCGTGTCTCTCGGTGTCTAAGCCAAAATAGCTCAAATCTGAAGGGTCTTTTGGGTAGGGTGCGGTGTGGTTTGATAGCTAGCAATAGTGGTACGTGATCAGATACGGGTTGCGGTAGGTCCGTCAGGGAGTATGACAAGCCCATTGTGTTCCAATGGGCTGAGATTAGGGCCCTATCTAATCGAGAGAAGGTGGGGGTGGGTCGTCTGCTGGACCATGTGAAGGATCGGCCTTGTAGGGGTACATCAATGAGGCATTTATCCGCAATGAAATTGTTGAACTGTATTGTGATGCCCGGGTTTCTCGCACCCCCGGTGGATTCATCTAGCGCACGTATCATGTTAAAGTCTCCGACAATGATCCAAGGCAAATTATTGAGGAGACTTAATTGTCTTAGCTCCTGCAAAAAAAGAAATTTGTTGTGGTCTTCTTGTGGAGCATATACTCCCGTTACAAAAAATTCTAAGTTGCCAGAACTGAGAACTGCACTCGCAGTCCAAGTTTTAGTAAATTTAGTCACACACGAGTATGCGGTGCTCCACGCGAGCACCACACCTCGTCGGGAGCCACTCGCATCTAGTGCTATAAATTCTCGATATTTCGAGGGGCACACTTGCCTTACTCGAAATATAGAATTATCACTCCATTTTGTTTCTTGGAGACAAATTATATCACTTTTAGAGTTCATAATTGTGTCTTTCACTATAGCACATTTATTTAAATCCCCCAAACCCCGCACATTCCAGTTCAAAAGATTGAGATTTGATTTAAGAGACATTGTTGTGATACACCTTAATTCAAGCTTGAAAATTAAACTAAAACGACTTCAGCGAGAGAAACAAAATCACTGGTCGTATCTACCCCTGCACCTAACCGGAAATACTAATCCGAGAGATTGATGCTCTCATCATCAGAGAGCGCTTCCTCGGCAGTGTACTGGAGGGCTTCCATAGCAGACTCATGGTACTTGTAGCCCTCCCCCACCTTGTCTGTCTTTGCCGCCCCAGAGGCTTCAGCTATTGCCATACCCGATTGTCCTGGGAACAGCTGCATGCCACAGCATTCCTTGACTTTGTTGCTTGTCTCCTCTTGCAGCGGCACGGCTTCCAGGGATTCGCCCACTAGAGCCTGCAGCAATTCTTTTTCCTCTGCCATTTTCCTACCAACTTTAGGCGGTTTCAGTCCCTGCCTTTTCTTTTTGGTTTTGGAAGCATGTGCATAGGAGGTAGCGCCTCCTTTCTCTAGTATTCGCTTACTGCGCCTCAAGGTGGATGCTTCCCCTGTGTTGCCGTGGCCCTCCCCAATACCGTGTGTAGGTGCTTCTTCCCCAGTACCACCCATGGTCAGATCGCCATCACTGTACTCGTCAAGCGTCTCCTGCTCTTTTTCTGGCCCCAGCCGATTTGTCCGGCCAAATTCCATCTCCAGACAGTATGTGTCGATGTCAACTCCGTCAGATAGCGGGTCTCTAGGGTCGGCATCCATACCCGGATACTCATCGTCACTATTGTAATACCCGGTGTCGGTGGGGCTGGGGTAGGTTTGTTTTTCGGAGGATCCTTCCAGTGATTCGGTTTGAGGTTCCTCTTCTTCGGCTTCAGTAATGCCAGCATCTCCATAATTCGGGTCTTGGCCCACCTGAGGCTGTTCGTCTTCAAAAAAGTCCTCAAATTCCTCACCTTCGAGGCCCCTTTGTTCCTGCTGGCCTGCCTGTTGGTCAAAGAATTCCTCAAATTCTTCACCTTCAAGGACCCTTTGTTCCTGCTGTGCTTCCTGTTGGTCAGGCCTGGGTATGATGGCGGCGAACGGGTTTGGCCCGAACTGAGTTATGTTTGTACTGTCTGCTTGCACGGCCACGAGGCCTTCTTCAGTTGGGGCCGCAAGGCCTGCTTCAGTGGGGGCCGCAAGACCTGCTTCAGTTGGGGCCGCAAGGCCTGCTTCACTTTGGGCCGCAAGGCCTGCTACACTTGAGGCCGCAAGGCCTGTTTCTTTTGGAGTTGCCATGCCCAATTTAATTGGGTGCCACTGCTGTGGAATGCTCGGTTGGGCCTTAGAGTGAGCCACGAAGCCCATTTGTGGTTCTGGCCTGGGATTAGCGACCGAGTAGGGGTCCCTTTGCGTGGAGATTGTAATGAGCTGCCCTGCGCCCGGATTTGCTGGGTCCTTTACTGCCGAACCCGAAAAGTTCTGCGGGGTCACCTCAGAGACAGTAATTTGAAAATTCTCTTGCAGCGCGTGCGGTCCTTTGTCTGACTGAGCATTAATTATCATACCGTTGGGACTGGAGACCTTGTCTCCATTTTTGCCACTGCCGGATCCCTCCAGTAGTGTTTGAGTTGCACCACCATTGTTGTCCTTGTCGAAGGAGGCTGGCTTTGCTCGTTCATGAACCTGTGATTGTGCCGCCTTGCCTTTAAGGTCGAAGTAAGGACTCCTCTATAGGATAGCCCCCAGTCTGACCCGTTTCTCACCTTCCGGCATGTGTGCCCAAACATCATAAAGGGTATCGAAATCTTCCGGGATTAGGTCTGAACTGCCGTGTTCACTGAAAGAACCTTTCACCGCTCTGTTCTCTGCATCGGCCTCTAGGAAGTACTGCTCAGATGGTGTTGGGTCGATAGGTGTAGAAATATGAACCGGTTCTTCAATCCATCCCTCAACCGAGACCCCGAGGTCTCTTGTGAAGCCCCTGACCCACAGCTGAATATTTTTAGGTATCGAAGAGAGCTTGGCTACCGCGACTACCATCGTGAGTGTCTCAAGAGATGTTGCGTTTGTTAGCTGTGCATGGTCAAGTACTATGCCAAAGGAGCTTGCTGCAGCCAGCAGATGCTCGATGGTCCATGTCAAGGGGGCCAGGTTCGATAGTTTTATCCAGACCTTGAACCGAAGCTCCGTGACATACGCGTTGACTGCCGGGTTCCACGGGTACGTAACGCACCCGAGTTTTTGCAGCTGCTGCTTGTGGGACATAAGGAACGTGTACCGATCGACCCCCGGTTGTAGCATCAATAAAAACTGCGTGCCCTTCATGTGGGTGAGGGGGAAAGGGTATGACGTGTTGCATGCGCTCATGAGGACTCCTTGGATTGTGGCTAGGTCACTCTCGGGTCGGAGTCGTGCATCCACCACTATTGCTCGAGTCATTTCAGCACGGTCTTTTTGCATTTGGTTGGATTCGGGCATGAACACCGTAGTGCTGGTGGGTCTATCATTTGGCATCGAGTCTTCTCCTAGATTGCCCCTCGGTTTGAGAGGATCGAATTTTGGTTTTAGTGGCCGAACACAATACTTAGCCTCGTGGCCGCTGGTCTAGCAAGTAGCACATACCCTCTCGGTTTTAGTGCACTCACTTTGGTCATGGCCAATATTCAGACAATTGTAACATCGGCCACGCCAAAGAGAGTGGGTGGGGTTGGGCGGCAGGGGCAATGGCTGCGGCGTGTCGTCTTCCTGGGTGCCCCATTCTGTGGTTGTCGGCCCAGTGTTGGACCAGGGGCTCTGGTCGGTGTAGAGCTGCCATGGTGATGCCTTTGTATGATATGTGGAGGTATAGTGTTGGCTTTTTTGAGTAGTTGGGTGTATGTGGCAGCCACCGGCGTGCTGGGGCTTGCCTGCATTGTTTTGTGAGCTTGGAGGTGTACCAAAGGGTTGGCTTTCCCTGACATTTTTGGTTCAGTGTGGAGTCTGGGTGTGAGTGCAGTGGGGAAATTTGGTATATGTTTTGTAGTTGGCTGGTGTATGTGGGGTGGGTGAGAAATGACAGGGTGAGGCGCCGTTGGGGGGAGGGGTGGCTTGAAAGGTCTGGAGTGGTGATGTGGTGTGATTGGTGATGGGAAAAGAGCCGTAATAGCCGAACCTGGGGTAAACCTACATTCTAAAGTATGAGAAGGCTTTTTACCTGCTTGTTGTACTTCTCCGTAGAAATGGTGCTGCCTTGCCCAGTTGGTGAACTTTCCATCTCTCTGTGTTGTACTGTAGCGCGGTGCTCTCTTGACCCCTCTCTGTGGTGTACTGTAGCGTGGTGCTCTTCTAGTGTACCTTCTGTCATGGCGATGGGTGTACTTGCTAGGTTGAGTGTATCGTTGATAGGTCATCCAGCCATCTTCCAAGTGGAGAAGTTTGCGTCGCCCCATCCTTCAAACCTTCACACAGCCATCGATAAAGAGCATTATCTTTGCTACTATACTAACGACTGGTTCTCGACATGACAATTTTAACCCTCCTCATCTTTCATATCTCTCCTCATATATTAAGCATGTAAATGTCCTGATTTGCTAACGGCTCTGATTTAATTCGCTGAATTTTTAAAGGGTTAAAATCACAAAATTCTGCATTTGTGATTTTAGGTTGCAATGTATTGAGTATTGACATTTATTGTGTTAAAGTCTGCATTTAGTTCTCTAGAACACTCGCTATATGATTTTTTCCTTACAATTTCTTCATATGAATGTTGTCATAAAATCAATTAACTAATAACATTTCTTTCTTTATTTTTATGTTATTTCTTACAACAAATAATAAAATAACATATTTGCTCACTAAATATTGATTACCTTTCTATTTAACGAGAGATAAAGACAAAATAGTTCATTTCATTATTAATAAACAAAAATTATAAAAAGACAAAAAAATGTTAGATCTGATTTGCTTCTATTTTTTGTATTTTCTGTTTGAATTTCAACCTATAGCAAAGCACGAGGCAAGATACTAATATACTAAAAATTGTATTAAAAAATAAACAAACTTCTGTTAACTCGTACTATCAACTAATTGCTACTGACACAATGCGAAACTTCTAATATAGTACATATCTATTTCGTGACATTTGAGTGAAAAGAGAAGTTTAAAATTAATTATGCTGGACATAATCTTCACAGGTACATTAGTTAGAAGGATTGTTTCGACAAATTTAACAAACTAAAATGAATGTAACTAAACGCCGATCGCAAGGCGGAAGTAGCCTGGCTCTGGCTTCAATTTAGACTTCGAGAGGTCCATGTTCCTGGATTCACATCACCCCCGGTACTGTAATAGAGAATTTTTTACAATTACTTAATCTGGATCGTTCTTTTTAACTTGGCACGAATCTCAAAGCCCAATAATACTGCTCCCTCTGTCAGCCTGAATCCCAAACCGGCTGGAAGTTAATCTCAACCGTAAAATGAAGGGAATCTTATACGGTACCGGAGAGAATATTTGCCCCCATGTTCCTGACCAGAATCTCCCCATCTTGATTGAAATTCCCTACTGAAAAACAAAAACTTTATTTTTTTGAGATAAAGGATTCGTTTTGGCAGCTTTATTCTCTCAGTTCGTCAGTTCGACGGGGTCAAGTATATCTAATTTTTGTGATGTGTCCAATTTTATGAAATATTTATTCAATATAATTACAAAACAATATTTATATTTAAAAAAATATAATTGTAATTTTGATCCATACACTTGGATTACGCGTGAATCAGATTTAGAGTAACAGAGTTACAATTTAATAAATCATCTATCAAGATACCACTAAAGGTCAACTATTAGAATTTTTTTTTTTTGTGAATATCAGAATATTAGGATAATTATATTTTTTTATTATGATATTGTTCTTAAATATTTTTCAATGATCACGAGAACCTACCACAAAAAATTAATGTACATTAGAACAACCAAATATATTAAATATGAGGAATTATTCTTTTCATTACCTATTAATTAATCTTGCAAAAGATATCAATTAATTCGCTTTGTTAGAAAGAAGGTTAATTTTACAAGACTCAATAAATAAATTCAAACTTACTATAAATATTACTAATTTGTAAATAAATTCAAACTTACTATTAATATAACTAATTTGTTACAAGCAGTGTTCTAAATAGCACGCTATAGCGTTTTTGGACTCTAAACGCTAAGCTATGGCATCAAAATGCACTAATTGAGCTAAGACCGCTATAGCGGTAATAACGGTCCACTATAACACATAGCATGTAACGCAAATAGCGTGCGCTATTCATAATTGACTTTTTTAAGCAATTTATATGGACTTTAAATAAAGACCCAAAAAAATTAAGTAAAAGCCCAAACTAAAATTAATTAAAAATTTTATTGCTACAGATTTTTTAATTTATCTAAACCAAGAAGAAAACTCTTGTCTAAATTATTTTAAAATTTAAATAGATAAAAAAATTATGTCATGAAACATAATTCTTAAGATATTTTGAATAGAAAAAGATTGATAGTTTATAATGTTACTATAAATATTTTGAACCGCAATTTAAACTTTGTACTAATTCAATATAAATATTATAATTTCTTAATTATTTTGATGTTATTTATTATGCTATAAAACTTTAAATAATTTTGATATTTAGTACAAATATATAATATAAATTTAAAAAAAAAAATAGTGTAACATAACTTCCGCTATAGTTACACTATTCGCTATAGCATTTGTTACAGCCTTCCCGCTATGACGCTATAAACGCTATTTAAAACATTGGTTACAAGTAAATTCTGTCGAGCATTTGAATAACACACTACAATTTTCCCATGCCAAGGAAAATGTAAACGAAGCTCAGTTAAAGCTTCCGTCCCTATAAATTTCCAACAAAAACTCAGTTCGAATCTCTGACGTTCTATGTACAATTCTTATCCTGATCAAATATATTCTAAATTTTCTAAATTAACAATCTAGCAGATTTGGTGTCTCTTGGGGAGGTACAAGTGGCATCATCCTAATTTCATAATTCCAGATGATTGGATGTGAGAAGTTCTAGTGATTTGGATAATGGTTGCTGTGGTTGTCGAACCAATGACGAGGCAACCTGAAACAGAGACCAAAACCAGAGTCACATCTGAGCAAGAGAAAACACACTGAAGGTTAATTATTTTAAGAAATGCTTTAACGACAAAAATTAAGAAAAAAAAAAAAATAAAGACAGAGGAAAGGATATCACAAACCTTCAAATGCACCTTTCACCCGTCCAATTTTCACAATTTTCACATCCAAGACCCAATAAACCAACAGAACTAATCGGTCAAACTATAGCATGTTAAAGAGAGAACCAACTTAATGGAAACTACCTTCAACATCTCCTGCTTATGCGCTCTTCAGATCTACCACAATTACGCTTATATTGTCTGAGCTTCCCCTCCCGAGTGCCAGCCTGGCCAGAATAGCAGATGCCATACGGCATCTAGGCTCCATCTGCTCTTCACCTTCTTGGGCTTGCCCATGTTGCGGCTGCTCTTCTGGCAAGGTGGTAGAAGGTTCACTCGGCCCAGCAATATCTGTTGTCGGGCTGGCGAGAGCAGTTAGGCCAACAGGATCAGCTGGATCGGCCTCATCTAAGCTCTGCCGTACCACATTACATGCCATCTCATTAGACAGCACATCCCATAACCCGTCACTGGCAAATATCAAGAACTCATCCTGATCAGTTCTTCTGATAGTCTTAATATCTGGCTCTGATATCACTTCTGGTTTCAAGTACCTATCACCTGTTAATTTGAACAAAAGAATGTTAAGTATATGCTTATGCGGGTAAAAATTTTGAAGGTGCCTACAGAGATGACACATGATTAATCCGTTTGGTGGAAAGAGCTTATAGCTGTGATCATGCTTTATATCAACATAGAGAACATGGAGAGTGAAAGGTAGTAGCCTTGTAAGTCTGGCAAGGATTTATGAATAAAAGGAAACACGACTTTTCCTTTTTAGATGATGCCAGAGAAAATTAACAAATATTATTGCCGAGCTCAGAAAAATATGAGCTTTACTGATACACCCCCAAAATCTTGGTTGGGGAACTAACTTCATAAGTCCTCGGATTAAACACTGGCCACGCAAATTAACAATTTTTCAAACACTTAATCCACAAGCAAGGTATGCAAAAATTACCGATCTATTGCAATTCAGTGACTAAAATGAACAAAGAAAGTGTCAACAAGAAACCAAGCTCTTACTTGAAACTTAACAAAAAAGAACAGAAAAATGTGGCCCTAAATTTCACCCATATTGGAAATTTCATTAAAATTCCGAACACGTATCATTCAAATAACTATTACAGAATGGAGATTATTCTTTTGTCAAATAATAAGGAATATTCATCATTTTTTGTAAAATAACGACCCTATTGAGGACAATTAAGGAAACAACTAAATTAAAAATACCAAGCGATGATATAATTTACTTCGCAAAAAAACAGAGCCAATGATATGAAAAATTAATGAACTCGCATAAGGATATCGCATGCTTAATTGAAATCAGACACAGCTTGATTTAATAAATTAGTCTTCACCAAGTCAACAATCATCTAAACAAAATAATGATCAAAGATCTTGGAAACCAACAATGTGGTTTCAGCCGTATCAGTAAAGAAGGAAACCAGCAATTTGATTTAAGGGCTTTGGCTCTCATCTCATGCTTAAAAAAAGAAGGAAAACGAAAAACAATCAGCTGTCCAGAAGAAGTACCTAATGCGCGCGACATAGCTAGGATCCCACTGACACGAGCCCCCTTGTTATATATCACCCTTCCTCCAGCAGCTTCGATCCTTGCTAACTCGTCAGGCCTATCCGGCTACATATATGCAAAGAAACCATGGTTTAGAAATACGTGAGGTAACCAATAAGTTCCTACCCCACAAAGAGCATAATCCAACCACAAGTTTTTTTTTAAGGTTAGTCGGCAAGATGCTGCTAACAATTATATTGATAAGAAAAGTTTATTTACAAAAACATAAACAAAAAACAACCACAGTTGTGTTCATCAATACAAACAAGAGTAATGCAGCATTCAAAATACCACATCAACCAAAAAAGAATCAAGGAGGAAACTTCCTATACCTTATGATCACAAGAAAGAGCATAAGCATGCCGGCCGCGGCCTAAAACGGCTCGGGAATCACCACAGTTGGCTATGAGCACCCTATCGTCAGTAACCAATCCCACAACAGCAGTGGAACCGACAATGGGAGACAATCGTCCAGCAAGCTCACAGGTGCAGATTGGCAAGCCCACACGTCCGCATGCACATGCTGTCACAGCAATGGCATCCATCCTCGCAAAGGACTCGGTCAATGCTTTCCTCAATTTTGCGTCCTCTTCTCGGAATGGTAATGTAACACCTTCAGACGAAGAAGTCCAAGCATCACCTGGCATCACTGCAGCTAACTCCTCAGCCAGGATCAAATGCATGTTTGACTTGCATAGCTCAGCAATCTTTGCAAGATCAACCACAATTCATCAAGTCAGAGCATTGCAATCAAATTTTTCTCTCTCAAAAATTGGTCGTCATACCACTTTTGCAAGTCAACCAAACTTCCATCTATACATAGTGCATAAAAAATTTGCTCCTACAGTTATGTCTTACACTTCCTAAGATGTGAATAACAATGAAACGAAGAGTCCGGCTACTATAACACTAGTGTCATTCCAAATTAAATAACACCACATCTTAAACCATTGGATCTGCTTTAATATTCGTGTACAAAATAGCCTGAAATGATACTAGTGTCTTGCACGAATATTAAAGTAGATCCAATGGTTTAAGATGTAGTGTTATTTAATTTGGAAATGACACTAGTGTTATAGTAGCCGGACTCTGAAACAAAGCCTCATTATTTTTTATATGACTCCTCAGTATAAATAAGTTGCTACTACACTTTTTTTTTGAAGGTTAGCGGCGAAGTGCCGCTAACAATTATATTAAAAAAGAAAAGTAGTAATTACAAGATCCTAGCGCAATTCGTCACTCACTAATTACATATACGATTGCACCGTGGATATTCCCAAGTTTGACAAGAGAAAAAAGAAATAAAACAGAATGAATGAATGAGCCTCGACCCTAGCTTGCTCCAATTGCCATTAGGAGGGCGCAGAACAGACCCGCTTGGTCCATGTTGAAACTACACTTATATATGACTCCTAAAATGTAGACCTCCTTTATTACAAGGATATTATCTGACACTAAAAGGTGTAAGACGGTTAATTGTTTTTTAGGAAAGAGGGTAAACATCGCCATTGCATTTTTTAACTTAATCCAAAAATACTAATGTACTTTTTGCAAAAAAACAAAAAAAAATACAAATGTCAAATACGGAAATATCTATCATTTGCATAAAATCCAAAAGTCGTTTTAGTACCGGTATTTTAAAATGGACACATCAATTAGGTCAGCAATGGAGATACCATCGCTTCCCTTACAAATGTAGAGGACAGGTGGCTGTTTCTAGAATGAACCATGTCCGTCGGATCAACTTTAGACTAACGTACGGATAGACCACGTGGTTTTTTAATGTACCGCGACCAGCCTTTCTCCTCCTTGAGCTACGAAGGAAAGGCACCAGGAGAGAGAAACACACTTGAACTGGGGAATAACACGGGCGCTAATTACAATCTAATTTTTTTTTTTGTAGTTGAACTCAAAGCCGATCAGAAATGATTTCCTATAAAAATTTGAATAGAAACTTGGAAAAAATTTCAATCTAAGTCGAAAAAGAAACTTCAATGAAAAAAAAAATGGAGAAAGGATAGTTCGTCCCGACTTGCTACCCTATAGAGAACTGAATTTGAATCAATTAAGATAAAAAAGAAGAAGTTTAAGAATATCACATGGGAGCCGCCATGGCCGTCAAAGACAGCGAAGAAGTGTATATATGATCCATTTGGTAGTCGAAAGAACTGAGGTTTGACACACACAGCATCTTCCATCTCACGCAAGCGACCTGCCACCGAGACATATCCAAACACCACCGGGCGCGGTACAGCAACAGGAGGTGGTACGTACCCAACCTGACCAAGTTCGCCACTTCGAGAAGCTTCCCCCGCCAACTTAGTTATGGACTCCTCGTCTCTTTGGCGCTTCCTTTGGCCGGGACGGTCATCGGTTTCGGTACCGGCGCTGGTTGTGGTGGTACCAGCCATACCGGTAGAGGTGGCGATAGGACGTCCTAGGTTCTCACGGCATTCGTTCACGGAGTCTTGCTTTCTGTCAGACGACATCCTTAACCCGATGCCGGCCATCAACGGCCTGGATTTCAAAACATGGGCTGATTTGTATAAAAATCTGAGCCGATGGAAGGAGGTGAAGGAGGCGGAGAAGCAATGGGAAGGAGAAAGAAAAAAGAAGTTTAAGAGAGATAGAGAGAGGGGAAGAAAAGGGAAAAATTTGATGAAAAATTGTAGAGATAGAGAGAGGGGAAGAGAGGGTCTGGAGATGGTGTTTTTCTCGTGGGAAGTGGGAACTGCCAGCCACCCGCCGCGACGTGGCGGAGCACTGACACGTGTAAGAAGATACGGGTTAACTTGCTGTTTTGCACAATCTCGTCAATTCCCGTTTCCCTTGCGGGATTTTCCTCTGGACCCCTCACAAATAATTTATTTAATAAATTAGCTTTTATCATTACTTAGTGTGAATTTCTCTCATTTATATTTTAACAGAAAATAACAAAACAGGATCGGTAATGAAAAGACAGAGTGGATTATTGTCAATCTATTCTGACCTTTAAAAGTTAATGTGCACATGTGAATCAAACGTAAAGTACATATTATTAAATATGAATTTTGTTAACAAAAGGTATAATATAAGTTCAAGATATACGCCTATCTAATTCACAATGAAATTTTAATAAGTCTACGTGGAATTTATTACATCACATGTTTGTTCAGATAATAAAAATGACTACAATAATTTATGACTAATTTAGTAAAAATGTTCCCATTCAAGAAGAAAACATAAATTTGAACGGCTAATTGATTTTTTTTGTTAAGTTCATTAATTTGGGGATATTGCCATATTGGCTTAATCATAAGTGAAGTTAGCAAGGAGAAATAAAATGTGCACTGTGGATAATTTAATTTTCAATGGATAGGATGGAAGTTGCTCTTATTTATTTCATTGTTGCGATTAAGCTTCTATTGCACCTACTTTAATACTGTAACAAGAATGGAGTTACTTGGAATTAGGTAATTAGATTGCTTCAATGTTTGGCAACAAAAATTATATATATTGCTTTAATTTGGAAAAAACACAAGGTTATAAATGAAGAATATAAAAAAGTTGGAGTAAAATGTTTGTTGGAGTTATTTTTTAGTTCTGGATTGAAGAAAATTTTGTCAACTTTAATTATGTTAAGGCAATAAATAACTGAGTTACTCTTAACACTAATTTTATCTTATTTCCTTTAGGATAGGCGAGACATAATTTTTAATAGATAATATAGAGTCCGGCTACTATAACACTAGTGTCATTCCAAACTAAATAACACCACATCTTAAACCATTGGATATACTTTAATATTCGTGCACAAGATAAGGCTGGAATGACACTAGTGTCTTGCACAAATATTAAAGTAGATCCAATGGTTTAAGATGTGGTGTTATTTAGTTTGGAATGACACTAGTGTTATAGTAGCCAGACTCGATAATATAGCTGATATAGTTTTGATCTAGTGACAAAGACAATGTTCTTTTTTACAGAGTCGTAGGTTTTGAAATTCAAAATGAACAATTCTTTGTGGATATTAAATAGTTAAATAGCTTGATCTCCAACCTTTAAAAAAAAATATATATACACACATATATATACATATATACACATATATATACATATATATACACATATATATACATATATACACATATATATACATATATACACATATATATACATATATATATATATATAGGGGCTGGCTACTATGCTTATATAAGCATATGCCCACATATGCTTATAACTCATTTTTGCGTTTCCAATGTTCAAATGGTCGATCCGACCGTTCATCTTGTTCTCCATATTAATATGTGCTTGGAGACTAAATTTTACATTTTTCTGAATTTTTTTACTATTTATTAAGCCACTTTGAAAATTGCTGATCTGGTGGTCCAGAATTTTGGAAACACTGTTTTTACTGTTCACCCAGATCAGCAATTTTCAAAGTGGCTTAATAAATAGTAAAAAAATTCAGAAAAATGTAAAATTTAGTCTCCAAGCACATATTAATATGGAGAACAAGATGAACGGTCGGATCGACCATTTGAACATTAGAAACGCAAAAATAAGTTATAAGCATATGTGGGCATATGCTTATATAAGCATAGTAGCCAGCCCCTATATATATATATATATATATATATATATATATATATATATATATATATCTATATCTATATATATATATGAGGAGGGATCCACTTACAACAAATTTGAGTTACAACAAAGTTACAACATTCATTTTTTTCATTTTCAAAGTCCAAATCGTCGATCCAACCGTTCAACATGATCTCCATAATAAAATGTACTTGCAGATCAAATTTTACATTTTTTTGAATTTTTTTACTATTTATTAAGTATTTTACAAAAAATAGCCATACTTAGACCATTGAATTTTGTACCCATCTTAATAAATAGTAAAAAAATTCAAAAAAATGTAAAATTTGATCTGCAAGTACATTTTATTTAGATAATCATGTTGAACGGTTTGGATCGACGATTTGGACTTTGAAAATGAAAAAAATGAATGTTGTAACTTTGTTGTAACTCAAATTTGTTGTAAGTGGATCCCTCCTCTATATATATATATATATATATATATATATAGCTGATATGTTCACATATAATAACCCATGTTAGAGATTCATCCTCAATTGTTGGTAGAGATGAACAATATACTTTATGCATGGACCATATGCATTATCTTTTTATTTTTAACATTTGGGTCCCTATCTATCGTGGACCACTTTTTTTAATTAATGTTTCTTTGAGACTTTGGCATTGTGAGGAACATTTGAAGTTTTCGGAATAAAATTACAATCAGCTGATTTTACATGCTAGCTTATATTCATTAATGGAATGGTAGTAAAAAAAACCACTTAAAATTAAAAAAATAATACAAAATTAAAATAAAATGGTGTAAATAAAATTAACCCTCGAAAATAGAGAAAATCTCAAATTGGTTCCATAAAGTTCAATGAATTAAATATCTCATTAATATGTAAAATGTAAAATACAAATATAATCTGAAACTTTATTTTTTAATTTCACACTATATTAAATTTACCTACATCAATATATTTATGAACTTATTTTCACTCAGACATATATATCCTACAATGAATAGTGAATAAAACTATATTTCTCGACATATTTTTATATTTCTTTAGTAATATTCTTAATAAAGCACTGTTGGTTTAATTTCTATCACAATAGATGAAGAGAGAGATTAAATAGAAGAAGGATTATAATAATTAACAGAATTTTATCAAGAACAGCAATAAAAGGAGTATTTACAAATTGAATGCTCTTTTAGCTATTTAAAAAAATTGGGTGCATTTGATATTTGATGGTCTTGTCAACATCTAATTGCTTTTTTAGAAGAAATCTAAAATGCGTAATTATAAATATTTGAATAATTGAGAATCATTTTTTTTGTCTAGTATAAAGGAAATGCATTATGTATGGAAGGTCGTAGGTTCGAAATCCGAATGGAGAAATATTAAAATAGTTAGGTGGTTTGATCTTTTGATAGGGCCATGTACTGAAGCCCATAAAACCACTATGAGATGAGTACTAAGCCCAGGTAGCAAGTCCAAGAAGAGGCCTGTCAGAGTGGTTCGTACTCGACTCCGCTTAAACTGCCAGCCCGCTAGATAAACCCGTTCAAGTCCTCCGTATGAGACTCGAATCGACTTACCAGCCTGCGAATAAGCCCAGTCGATAATCCGTACGAGACCCAAACTGACTTATAGGCCTATAAATACACCGAAATTCAATGAGTTCAGGACCACGATTCAGTGATACGCAGTACATAGAGGATAGAGTTACGTACTGAGGAGATATGTAACAAGCTTAAACTCGGATACGTAATAAATACACACCTAACATGCACAGACTAATCACTCTCAGGTTAAGATGTGCTTAGACACACTGCGTCTTAATTTTTCCAGAGTTAGGACGTATCCTCCACCGTAGGGCAAATCTCTTTCCAGAAGCTAGTAGCCACAGACACAATGGCAACCAATGTAAGACAAACCGAGTCTAGCGATAGTACATGATCACCCAAAAGTGAGCGATGTTATCTTTTAAAATTTATAAACTCGAAAATGCTATCGGTTCGGATCGCAAGCGCACAATTCTATCGAGTAGTATAATCGAGGTTGATCCACATGGAATATTGGTTTAGAGTCTTGAGCGATCAAATCATAATTTTTCGAAAGACTAGACAAAATCTGAAAATTTGAGAGTTGAAGTTGTGATCAATGTAAATTTGGCAACAATTAGAAGTAATTAAAATAAAGATAGAGATGAGAATTCCTAGGATTTCGGCACACCATTGCTACTCAATCCTCTTTGATATTCTACTTCTGTCGGGTCTGATTTCCTGTTGTTGTTTATGGAAGATACTACATAGGACACTGCGAGTTACGCAAATGACAGAACTTCCATCGAGATACTTCATAGGACACTGCGAGTTACCTTACGTAAATGACAGATCTCTAAAATACACAAGTTACTACATAGGACACTGTGAGTTATTTACGCAAATGACAGAACTTGGTTCGCGTTTTGTTGTTCCGATTTATAGTGTCCCTGCTAAGGTTTTCTTCACATAAATCTAATGGCTCCCAACGAGGCTGACTCTTCCATCATAGTTTCTCTTACCATTAAAGTATTGTCACTACCCTAAAGGATTAAACTAGATCATCGAAATTAGGTGAAGGGAGAATAAATCACAAAAGCATTTCAATGAACAACAAGAAATCATAATCAACAGAAAATATATATCAAAGTATCATGAGTAACAAGGTTTACTACCTAGCCCATAAGAAAAGAACTTAGCCGCGGAACGGCATGGTTACAACACTCCTCTCTTTCTCACTTAATCAAATTTAACCAAAATTATAAAGATGTTTTCTTCTTCTGTCCAGAGTGCTTATATAGGAGTGAGGGGACATCTGGAGATGAGTGGAGGCCAAGAAATCTGATCTGGATACAGCTGGAGCAGTTATTCCCCAAAGGGCGTGATCACTCAAAAGAGAGCAATGTTTCTTTTAATATTTATAAACTCAGAAATGCTATCGGTCGGACTGTAAGCGCACAATCCAATCGAGTAGTATATTCGAGATCGATCCACAGGGAATATTGGTTCAGTGCTTTGAGCGATCAAATCACAATCTTTCGAAAGGCTAGACGGAATCTGAAAATCGAGAGATGTTGTTGTGATCAATGTAAATTAGGAAGCAATTAAAAGTAATTAAAATAAAGATAGAGATGAGAATTTCTAGGGTTTCGGTACACCATTGCTACTCAATCCGTCTTGACAATATATTCCTGTTGCGTCTGATTTTCTGTTGTTGTTTTATGAAAGACACCACATAGGTCACTGCGATTTATGTTACGCAAGAATGACAGATCTTTCATCGAGATTCTACATAGGACACTGCGAGTTTCCTTACGCAAATGACTGATCTCTAAAAATCCCAAATTACTACACATATCACTGCAATTTTCCTTACGCAAGTGATGGAATTTGGTACGCATTTTGTTGGTCTGGTTTATGATTTTCCCGCTAAGGTTTTCTTCACATAAACCTAATAAATCTCAACGAGGCTAATTCATACAAATAGTTTCTCTTGCCATTAAAGTACTGTCATTACCCTAACGGACTCAAACTAGATCATTGAAGTTAGATGAAGAGATAATAAATCACAAAAGCATTTAGATTCAACAACAAGAAATCATAATCAACAGAAATATATATATCAAAACATCAAGAGTAACAAGGTTTACTGCCTAGCCCTAAGAAAATGAACTTAGCCGCGGAACGGTATTGTTATAAGCACTCATCTCTTCTCTCTTTAATCAAATCTAACCCTAATTACAAAGATAAGTTATTCTTCTGTCCAGGGGCCTTATATAGGAGTGGAGGGACGTCTGGAGGTTGAGTAGGGGCTAAAAAACTGATCTAGAAACAGCTGTCGGCAGTTATTCCCCAAGAGTTGCCTTCGGTTACGGACCGTATCAGGTGATACAGTCCGTATCAGGACCTTGACGGTTAGGGTTTAATGCTTCCAGCACTATCTTCTGGTATGTGCTAGGTCTGGTCCGTATTAGGCAATACGGACCGTAACAGAGACTTCGTCGATAAGCGTCGCTGATCCGATTGACCTGATTCTTGCTCTATTTGATGCGAAATAGTCCCAAATCATATTTCCTGTGATAAAACATAAAGAAGGGTGACAGTAGCCTTTTTCTCTAATTAATTAAACATATATGTGAGATAATATGCAAAACTTAAGCCAAAACCCTACGTAATTCATCATCATTTTGACTCTGATCACGCCTCCCAACTTGATTTGTTGCTTATCCTCAAGCAACGACATCTTAGCTAGTCAAAAGTCTGGTCTAGGTTAAACCATACAATCTCAAGGACTTGCTTTAAATTAAACTGGAACTTGGGCTTGGTACAATTGACATGACATTTAAAAATTTAGAACTTTAAAATATTCATGACCTCTCCCTTGAACAATTTATTCACCCCATGATTGACCTCATTGTGCATTCCTTAATAAATTATTATCGAACAATTCACTTCACAAATATCTCTAAATTTGAGAGTATTAATTTCTCCTTTGATTATAAACGGATCCCTTCCAATCAATGAGAATTCTAATGATATGAATTTTAATTTTTCTTCCTAATTGATTGGAGCAAAGTATGACAACTAAGTATGTTGGTACTTGTGATGATTTTTTGAAAAATTAAATATGCAGAAAATTAAAGTTTGGGAGGTTTTGTCGAGCCTATTGGTAAGCAAGATGATTACAACAGCAACATATGTTCTTTCTGGGAGTTTGGAAAGTAAGATGCCTACCCAAGAAGCTAGCACCTTGAACTGCAGTCAGGTAAGGCACCTAACTGAATAACTTAGTTTTTTTTAATTATAAGCCGTTATCTGTGCTTAATATTGATGCATTCATCTATGCATGATAGGAGCCTACTGTGTGATTAATTAGAGAGCCAATATATGTCAATATCTCCAAAAATCTACAAGAGCAATATGGGGTTTGGAAAGCAAGATGCCTACCCAAGAAGCTAGCACCTTGAACTGCAGTACTCAGGTAAGGCACCTAACTGAATAACTTAGTGTTTTCTAATAAGCTATTATCTGTACACGATAGTGATACATTCATCTGTACATGGTAGGGGCCTGCTGAAGTACTTGTCGAGATGGCCAATACAATGACTAATGAATTGGTGCTAACTAAACGGCCAATACCTGTAGGAGGAATACAGGGTCGGGTCCCGCTTGTAGATCAGGAGGTATTGGACGACTTGGGCGTGGAATTTCAACTATTGCATGACAGATATCTTGCGATGCCACTATCTCAAGGAGGAGGTTTCCGTTGCTATATCGGGCTAAGAGTGTTTCAGGATGAGGACTTTTATCTAACATTGGGTTTCACAGATATCCGTGATCTTATGACTTATAACGAGATCGACGTCTGTATTATTTAAGTCTGAATAATGTGAGTATTTATTAGCATAAACAGATATAATAATGTTGACTTATAATGAGTCCTTTATTTTATTCTAAAACTGATTATTTTCAGGTATTGCATAAAGCTAATTACTGAATTAGGTGCCCAAAATACACCTAACATTGGTTTCCTGGACCCCAGACTGCTCAGCTCCACATAGATAGACCACAGTAATGAACAATCCCTTTCGTACTTGGCCGATTAGAGGATAAGCATCTTGTATTCTTACCATGTATAGGGCGCAGAAAGTTGCACAATATGGAAGGTGTGTGCATATGCGTATAATGTTTCAGGGTTCAATGCTCTCTGTTTTCTCAAGATATGGAGGAGCATCGAACTTGAGACATTTATTTCTCTCTGCTATTCCTTCTGGTTCACCCTCGATAGACCTACTGTTCATGATCAGTCTATCGAGAGAATGATTGTGGGGACGTTTAACTCCCGACGGGCGTAAGTCCCTGTCGTTAATTACATCAGCAGACCCTTCCAAGCCAAACTGAATACCTCGTTCATTCCGGGATTTGTGCCTACTTTTTTGTAAACTGAATAATGGGGCTAAAAAAGGGGCTCATGTACTGACTTTGGATTTGGTTTGGTTGGTTCTCTCTGTTTGGACATGTGTGTGTGTCTGTGTGTTTGGGTGTATGTATGCAATCCATATTTTAAAATAATGTTTACTATATTTTAAAGGATGTTTTAATGTTTGAAAAATATGTGCATATGCTTTATTTATATTTTGTTCATGAAGAAAATTATTTAAATTTGAGGAAAAAAGGATATTTTGGTCATTTCAGGATTTGGCTGATGCTTGAACACATTCAATTTTGGTTTAAAGTTATGGAGGATTTGATTTGGATTCATTTGGAGGTGGTTTGAATAAATTTGGATTTAAAATGAAGAAGTTATGGTTAAAAATGACTGAAAAGGGCTTATTTGTAAAGTTTTATACTTTCTAGGGACTTACTTACAAAATTTGGGGGATTGATATTTGTGGTTTGGGCTTTTAGCAAGGTTTAAAAGGCAATTTTGGCTCCCAATGGCTTGTTTGAAATGATTTTTGGTTGCCAAGGGCCTATTTTTAAATTTCTGAGGGCTGCGCCTGTGGATAATGAATGTCAGAGGGTTTTAATTGCAAAATGGGCTTTATTTAGTTTATTCTGGTTTCTTGAGATTGCAATTGGGCTTTAGGATGTGTGCTGGGCTTTTAAGATCAACACCAGACTTCAAGATTCGCACGCTGGGCTTTGAGATTGGTATGGGATTTTCGGTAATGGGTTTTGATATTGGATCTTATTTATTGGGCTTCGGACTTTGAATCGAGAGGCTGACAAATGGGACCCATACAACAGTGATCCGTTGGTTTCTTTGGTTTGAACTTAAATCCTTGGATCAGTCATGGCTTTAAGATTCGTGTTCCTCATTTTTTTTGTTTTTGGCGCCGAGATCAAGCGGTTTGAATCGCTTTGAGGTTTGTGCTAGCTGCGATATGAACTAGGTTCTGGAGCTGAAATTGGGGTTTGACCTCCGGCGGAGCTCCGGCCACGGCAAAGTGAAAGGGAAATATGGCCAGAGTTGCCTTGACCTCCTGAGTCTATTGCGCCTATAGTCAGTGGTTGAACTCGGATAGAGTTACGTACTATCCGCAACAAACTTGAACTCGGATACATCATAAATACACATCTAACACGCACGGACTAATCACTCTCTGATTAGGGCGTGCATAGACAATGCGCCTTAATCTTAACTCCGTATCAATCTTCAATTTTTACTTAAAAATAATTATTGAAATAATTAAGGGGTGAATTGAAATCGGTTGAGTTTTTCACAGGGAATCTAAATTCCAGCAGTAAAAAAGCGGAAAGAAACAGACAGACGGTCGTTTTGGTTGTTCTTTCTATCGATAAACACTCGCAATATCGCGATATTATCTTATTTTTGTATCATATCGAGTATTGAAGTCAAATTCAGAAAAAAAGAGTGATGGAGTCGTCTGGACCGCTGTACATGACACGTGTGATAAATAAGAGGGCTCCGAGCGGAACCAATAAGAAGTCTCCACGGTACCAGCACAAGCACAGCACGTGGCCCACCATCCTTCACTTTATCTTGCCTTTTCTCCTTTCCGGAACAGAATCATGCGACACGTGGCTTCTTTCAACCCACCTTGCGTATTCGGTCAATGCAACAATTTGATATGTAGCCGACACGTGTGAAAAGGGCCAGACTCACTAGAAGCTGTTTTCACATCGCTTGTAGGGACGAAATACCAAACAGCCTACTAATCCACGTGTTATATACCGGCTGGCTCACATATGCATTTCATTTCTTATTATCCTATGCAATATAATACTCCTGTCAAGATGTTGAATCAGAAAACGAGGGGCTTTGAAACTTTAGAATTTAAGCGGGACCTACTTATTTATGATTGACACGCGACACGCGACACGCGTCAGTTAGGAGAAGGAGGTTTAGTTTTGGATTTGCTTGCGCTTTTTCCAGAGTTAAATGGCTGGAACAAAGGACACGTGGGGGAAATAATGGCCCACATGGGATGACGTGGGAAAACTATTGTGCCACGTACAAGTACTAAGTACCTGACGCGGATGTACTGAATGCCACGTATTCTATTTGTCATTTTTTATAATCTTTTTTTTTTCGAAAAAATATTTTTTATTTATTATATTTTGATCGCAGCACGCATTTATTCCTGGATATGTTCAAATAGGATTAAAATCCGCTGTTTTCAATAGTGTATTGAAAAAAACCAGGCGTCCGGGACTGGACCGGGTAACCCGTGGATTGGACCCGAACCGCCCCGCCCTGTGCACCAAACCCGTCCTGGAACGGAGTTAGGCAAGAATCGGTCTGTGGATGGGTCGGTTAGGTTTTTTTTTCCACAAACCCGTGCATACCTCCCGTGTAGACTCGTTCCGGACCGGACAAGACTCAGACTCGGACCCAAATCCGTTGGACTCGGACCAAACCCCCTAAACCCGGACCCTAACCCGCCTACCTGGACCCTAAACCTGCTAAACCCCCCTGGACCCGCGAAACCCGGACCCTAAACCCGCTGACCAGCCCCTGGTCCCCCTGGACCCGCCGGACTCGCCCCTGGACCCGCCGAACCCGCCCCTGAACCCGTTGGACCCGCCGCCCCCCTGACTTGAGTTGACATTTTACTGTAGCAATACGAAATTTTTTGAATCCAACAACTCCAAACTTACTGTAGCAATTCGAATTTCAATCCGAATTCTCCCCCCCCCCCCCCCCAAAAAAAAATCCATATAAATTTACACCCCATCCTTCTCTCATTTTCACACCAAACCTCATTATTCTCAATCTATTATTCTCTCAATCTCATATTCTCACATTCTCAATTTCTCATACTCTCATTATTTTTATTGTTCCCAAATTTTAATTTAATTATTTGGAAAAAAATATAGTTGCAAATTATTTTATTCCGCAAAGTCGCAAGATTTAGTTGCAAATTTATTTCATCCCGCAAAGGCACAAGATTTTCCCGCAAGATTTGAAGGTTCGACTTGTTTCATGTTATATTTATTTTTTGTTAGATTAAAATATTAAATAGGTTATATTTATTATAAATAGGTTAGATTTATTTAAAATGCGTTTTATTTTTTAAATGTGTTAGTTTTATTATAAATAGGTTAGATTAGTTTTTAAAATAGCTTACATATGTTAGATTTATTTTTAGAATAGGTTATATTTATTTTTAAATATGTTAGATTTATTTTTGAATATGTTAGATTTATTTTAAAATTGGTTAGATTTATTCTACAATACGTTATATTTATTTTAAATTGGTTATATTTATTTTAAAATTGGTTAGGTTTATTTTTGAATATGTTAGATTTATTTTGAAATATGTGAGATTTATTTATAAATAGGTTAGATTTAAAATAGCTCAAATAGGTTAGAATTATTTTTCAATTCGGTTTTATTTTTAAGTAAGTTAGATTTAATTTTAAATAGGTTAGATTTATTTTTGAATATGTTAGATTTATTTTTAAAATATGTGAGATTTATTTATAAAAAGGTTAGATTTATTGTTCAATTCGGTTTTATTTTTAAGTAAGTTAGATTTAACTCTAAATAGGTTATATTTATTTTAAATTGGTTATATTATTTTTAAATTCGGATATTTATTTTAAGTAAGTTATATTTATTTTTGAATTCGGATATTTTTTTTGAATAGGTTAGATTTATTTTTAAATATGTTAGATTTATTTTTATAATAGATTAAATATGTTAAGTATATTTTTAAAATAGATTAAATATGTTACATTTATTTTTGAATATGTTAGATTTATTTTTAAATAGGTTAGATTTATTTTTGAATAGGTTAAATTCGGTTTTTAAATTCAGATTTTTAACTGTAGATTTGTTAATTTATGTTAGATTTAAATTTGGTTTTTTATTATTATTTCTATGTTATTTTGAAAAGGAAAAAAATGGCATCTCAAATGCACCTTGGTAGAGGTATTTTGAACGGACCTTCGATGCAAATGGGACCTTAATCAGTGCAAGATGTAAGGTAGAGAGGGCTGCACTGCCTATTACAATTTCGTTAAAGCTAACGGTGTACTTACATTTAAGAAACACGCCAATAATCACTATAAGCGGTAGAGGAACCCATTGTAGCAACAACATCAGGTGTTGAGAGTTAGAACTCTTTTAATATTTTCGTCTATTTTTTAAACATTTCAATTATTTTTTAAAATTATTTATTTTGAAGAAAAATTACTGAAAAAAAAGTTAGAACTCCGCTTTTTACATAGCCGGTCCCAAGTCCAGAATAAAGGAGGAGGGTAACTTTTGTTTTTAAATCAATGTTTTAAAATAATTCGGTTTTAAAGATCAAATAATTCGTCTTTTTTTTCTGAAAGCAATTGATTTAAAGAATTTTTGTAATATCAAAACCAAATTTTTGTAATATAAAAAAATGATCTAATTCGGTTTTGTTTTTAAGTCAAATTGTTTTAAAATAATCAGTTTTAAAAAGTGTTGAATTGTCGTGAATTTTAATTTATATTTTATTATAACAAAAATGTTCGGTTCGAATAACAAGCTTATTGAATTGAAAAAAAAAACAGCAAAAAAAAATCTGGTTTAGACCGACCGGACCGGGGAACCGCCGGACCCGTGTGTTGATCTCGGGGCGGATTTAGCCTCGCAAACCTGACCCGTGTGTGATCACGGGGCGGATTTAGCCTCCGAAAACCGGACCCGTGATGCCCCACTCCAAGGAATCCGTCACAACCCTCGAACCCGTGGACCGGGCGGGTTTGAACAGGATCGGACCGGCCCGCCCCGTTGTAATAACACTAGTTTTCAAGAGAAAAACATAATTGTACTTTATGAGAGAGAGAGAAATCAGAGGGGAGAGAAGAAAAAGAGAGGAGAAAATTAGATTCTTTGTCGCGCTATGCTATTCATTTATTTTTAATAAAAGTGAATTATGTCCACCAATTTCCATTCAGAAACCACAAGCAGTTTTTGCTTATGGACCATCTAAAAAAATGTGATTTTGTATCTTATTTAAAAGTTAATAAAAGATTTACAAAAATATAAAATTTGGTCTCTAAGCATGTTTAACATAAATATCATGTTCAGCGGTCAGATCGACTGTTTGAACTTTAAAAAATAGAGATAGAGATGTGAGATATGATTGAGATACAAAACTAATGATACATTTTAACTCTACTTTTGTTGTAATGCTTAATGAAAATATATTAAATTATAAATTATTCTTTCAAACTAAAGTACCCCAAAGTACAACACCTTTTACCATTTCTACCAGGCTACCAGCAATCTATCTCTAAAGAGGTATAAAAGCATGAGTGAGCCTATGGTGCTATGCATAGCACGGATGGGGTCCGTGCTACGGCTCAAAATTTGACTTTTCAAAATTCTAACGGTCGATCCAACCGTTCAATGTGATAACTATATGAATATTTACTTGCAAACTAAATTTTATATTTTTTTGAATTTTTTTACTATTTTTTTGGATAGGTAGAAAAATCAGTGTTTTCTGAAAATTCTGGACCATCAAAATTCTACCTATCTAAAAAAATAGTAAAAAAATTCGAAAAAATATCAAAATTTAGTTTGCAAGTACATATTCATATGGTTATCACATTGAACGGTTGGATCGACTATTAGAATTTTGAAAAGTCAAATTTTTGACCGTAGCACGGACCCCATCCGTGCTATGCATAGCACCATAGCCTCACTCTAAAAGCATCTAGTAACCAGAAATCTTGGACCAAAGTGTGTTAAAATTAAACCTATTAAATTTTGCAATTCAATGCCAAATTAGAATGCGCTATGCTTTTTTAAATTTAACTAATCATAACATTGTGAATTAATTTAAATATTTACAATGAAGATATAAAGAACAGGCAACTTAAACGGATCGGATACCGCGGATTGGATTGGATGGTTGTAATATTATATTATTATTATTTTGAATATGAATATGGATCAGATACGAATATGAATACATATATTAATATTTAATTTAAATATTGTAATGAAATTAACATATTATTTAACAAATTATTTTTTAATTAGAAAATAACATTAAATACGATATAATTCGGACATTCGATCATTATGGTAAAAAAAGTAATTTTTCTCATGTATTATGTTATTACAAAAATATCTCTCTTATTAACAAAATTAATCTCCACATAACATATGTTTAACGAAAAAGACTAACAAAAAAATATTCATCGCCAAATATATATGATTCCAAAACAACAGATAAAAAAATACAGATACACATGAATCTCCATATCTATATCCGCATAAATGAATATCCAAAATGAAATACAAATACAAATATCAACTGTATCCGTATCCGTATATGTACAAATGAATATCCAAAAAATAAAAAATAAAGATACGAATAATATCCGTATTCGTATCAGCTTCCTAAACTAAATCTTATATATATCTGTATTCGAAAAAACTATATGTATCAGAATATTTAAAATCCGCATAAATTCAAAATACCGGTCCGAATACAAACAGATAATTCCGACCCATTTGCAGCTTACTCACACTAGGGAACCAATTGGGTCCGATGTCCATCAGACTCAAAGTGAGTTCAATGAGTTCGATGACCGTTCCGATCTGCTTTAAGATGACAACCGCAACTTTCGCATCTACTTTAAAATTCATGTACACAACAACTTCATGTGAATCAGACTGCTCCCTAAATATCCATCGGACCAAAATTTGAGTCCAGATGGACATCGGACCCAACTGTTTCTCTTACACTAGAACTTTAGAG
>JAJGRW010001034.1:0-38142 GCA_025461045.1 Carex parvula | reverse complement strand
AAAATTCAGAAAATGTAAAATTTAGTCTCCAAGCACTATTAATATGGAGAACAAGATGAACGGTCGGATCGACCATTTGAACATTGGAAACGCAAAATGAGTTATAAGCATAATGTGGGCATATGCTTATATAAGCATAGTAGCCAGCCCCTATATATATATCTATATATAGCTGATTGTTCACATATACTAACCCATGTTAAGGATTCATCTCAATGGTTGGTAAGAGATGAACATATACTTTATGCATGGACCATATGCATTATCTTTTTATTTTTAACATTTGGGTCCCTATCTATCGTGGTACCACATTTTTTTAATTAATGTTTCTTTGAGACTTTGGCATTGGTGAGGAACATTTGAGTTTTCCGGAATAAAAATTACAATCAGCTGATTTTACATGCTAGCTTATATTCATTAATGGAATGGTAGTAAAAAAAAAACCACTTAAAATTAAAAAAATAATACAAAATTAAAATAAAATGGTGCAAATAACATTAACCCTTGAAAATAGAGAAAATCTCAAATTGGTTCCATAAAGTTCAATGAATTAAATATCTCATTAATATGTAAAATGTAAAATACAAATATAATCTGAAACTTTATTTTTTAATTTCACACTATATTAAATTTACCTACATCAATATATTTATGAACTTATTTTCACTCAGACATATATATCCTACAATGAATAGTGAATAAAACTATATTTCTCGACATATTTTATATTTCTTTAGTAATATTCTAATAAAGCACTGTTGGTTTAATTTCTATCACAATAGATGAAGAGAGAGATTAAATAGAAGAAGGATTATAATAATTAACAGAATTTTATCAAGAACAGCAATAAAAGGAGTATTTACAAATTGAATGCTCTTTTAGCTATTTAAAAAAATTGGGTGCATTTGATATTTGATGGTCTTGTCAACATCTAATTGCCTTTTTAGAAGAAATCTAAAATGCGTAATTATAAATATTTGAAGAATTGAGAATCATTTTTTTTTGTCTAGTATAAAGGAAATGCATTATGTATGGAAGATCGTAGGATCGAAATCCGAATGGAGAAATATTAAAATAGTTAGGTGGTTTGATCTTTTGATAGGGTCATGTACTGAAGCCCATAAAACCACTATGAGATGAGTACTAAGCCCAGGTAGCAAGTCCAAGAAGAGGCCTGTCAGAGTGGTTCGTACTCGACTCCGCTTAAACTGCCAGCCCGCTAGATAAACCCCTTCAAGTCCTCCGTATGAGACTCGAATCGACTTACTGGCCTGCGAATAAGCCCAGTCGATAATCCGTACGAGACCCAAACTGACTTATAGGCCTATAAATACCCCGAAATTCAATGAGTTCAGGACCACGATTCAGTGATACGCAGTACATAGAGGATAGAGTTACGTACTGAGGAGATATGTAACAAGCTTAAACTCGGATACGTAATAAATACACACCTAACATGCACAGACTAATCACTCTCAGGTTAAGACGTGCTTAGACACACTGCGTCTTAATTTTTCCAGAGTTAGGACGTATCCTCCACCGTAGGGCAAATCTCTTTCCAGAAGCTAGTAGCCACAGACACAATGGCAACCAATGTAAGACAACCGAGTCTAGCGATAGTACCTGATCACCCAAAAGTGAGCAATGTTATCTTTTAAAATTTATAAACTCGAAAATGCTATCGGTTCGGATCGCAAGTGCACAATCCTATCGAGTAGTATAATCGAGGTTGATCCACATGGAATATTGGTTTAGAGTCTTGAGCGATAAAATCATAATTTTTCGAAAGACTAGACAAAATCTGAAAATTTGAGAGTTGAAGTTGTGATCAATGTAAATTTGGCCACAATTAGAAGTAATTAAAATAAAGATAGAGATGAGAATTTCTAAGATTTCGGCACACCATTGCTACTCAATCATCTTTGATATTCTACTTCTGTCGGGTCTGATTTTCTATTATTGTTTATGGAAGATACTACATAGGACACTGCGAGTTATGCAAATGACAGAACTTCCATCGAGATGCTTCATAGGACACTGCTAGTTACCTTACGTAAATGACAGATCTCTAAAATACACAAGTTACTACATAGGACACTGTGAGTTATTTACGCAAATGACAGAACTTGGTTCGCGTTTTGTTGTTCCGATTTATAGTGTCCCCGCTAAGATTTTCTTCGCATAAATCTAATGGCTCCCAACGAGGCTGACTCTTCCATCATAGTTTCTCTTACCATTAAAGTATTATCACTACTCTAAAGTTTTAAACTAGATCATCGAAATTAGGTGAAGGGAGAATAAATCACAAAAGCATTTCAATGAACAACAAGAAATCACAATCAACAGAAAATATATATCAAAGTATCATGAGTAACAAGGTTTACTACCTAGCCCATAAGAAAAGAACTTAGCCGCGGAACGGCATGGTTACAACACTCCTCTCTTTCTCACTTAATCAAATTTAACCAAAATTATAAGATGTTTTCTTCTTCTGTCCAGAGTGCTTATATAGGAGTGAGGGGACATCTGGAGATGAGTGGAGGCCAAGAAATCTGATCTGGATACAGCTGGAGCAGTTATTCCCCAAAGGGCGTGATCACTCAAAAGAGAGCAATGTTTCTTTTAATATTTATAAACTCAGAAATGCTATCGGTTCGGACTGTAAGCGCACAATCCAATCGAGTAGTATATTCGAGGTCGATCCACAGGAAATATTGGTTCAGTGCTTTGAGCGATCGAATCACAATCTTTCGAAAGGCTAGACGGAATCTGAAAATCGAGAGATGTTGTTGTGATCAATGTAAATTAGGAAGCAATTAAAAGTAATTAAAATAAAGATAGAGATGAGAATTCCTAGGATTTCGGCACACCATTGCTACTCAATCCGTATTGACAATATATTCCTGTTGCGTCTAATTTCCTGTTGTTGTTTTATGAAAGACACCACATAGGTCACTGCGATTTATGTTACGCAAGAATGACAGATCTTTCATCGAGATTCTACATAGGACACTGCGAGTTTCCTTACGCAAATGACTGATCTCTAAAAATCTCAAATTACTACACAGATCACTGCAATTTTCCTTACGCAAGTGATGAATTTGGTACGCATTTTGTTGGTCTGGTTTATGGTTTCTCCTGCTAAGGTTTTCTTCACATAAACCTAATAAATTTCAACGAGGCTAATTCATACAAATAGTTTCTCTTGCCATTAAAGTACTGTCACTACCCTAACGGACTCAAACTAGATCATTAAAGTTAGATGAAGAGATAATAAATCACAAAAGTATTTAGATTCAACAACAAGAAATCATAATCAACAGAAATATATATATCAAAACATCAAGAGTAACAAGGTTTACTGCCTAGCCCTAAGAAAAGGAACTTAGCCGCGGAACGGTATTGTTACAAGCACTCCTCTCTTCTCTCTTTAATCAAATCTAACCCTAATTACAAAGATAAGTTATTCTTCTGCCCAGGGGCCTTATATAGGAGTGGAGGGACGTCTGGAGGTTGAGTAGGGGCTAAAAAACTGATCTGGAAACAGCTGTCGGTAGTTATTCCCCAAGAGTTGCCTTCGGTTACGGACCGTATCAGGTGATACAGTCCGTATCAGGACCTTGACGGTTAGGGTTTAATGCTTCCAGCACTATCTTCTGGTATGTGCTAGGTCTGGTCCAGTATTAGACAATACGGACCGTAACAGAGACTTCGTCGATAAGCGTCGCTGATCCGATTGACCTGATTCTTGCTCTATTTGATGTGAAATAGTCCCAAATCATATTTCCTGTGATAAAACATAAAGAAGGGTGACAGTAGCATTTTTCTCTAATTAATTAAACATATGTGTGAGATAATATGCAAAACCTAAGTCAAAACCCTACGTAATTCATCATCATTTTGACTCTGATCACGCCTCCCAACTTGATATGTTGCTTGTCCTCAAGCAACGACATCTTAGCTAGTCAAAAGTCTGATCTAGGTTAAACCATACAATCTCAAGGACTTGCTTTAAATTAAACTGGAACTTGGGCTTGGTACAATTGACATGACATTTAAAAATTTAGAACTTTAAAATATTCATGACATCTCCCTTGAACAATTTATTCACCCCATGATTGACCTCATTGTGCATTCCTTAATAAATTATTATCGAACAATTCACTTCACAAATATCCCTAAATTTGAGAGTATTAATTTCTCCTTTGATTATAAACGGATCCCTTCCAATCAATGAGAATTCTAATGATATGAACTTTGATTTTTCTTCCTAATTGATTGGAGTAAAGTATGACAATTAAGTATGTTGGTACTTGTGATGATTTTTTGAAAAATTAAATATGCACAAAATTAAAGTTTGGGAGGTTTTGTCGAGCCTATTGGTAAGCAAGATGATTACAACAGCAACATATGTTCTTTCTAGGGGTTGGAAAGTAAGATGCCTACCCAAGAAGCTAGCACCTTGAACTGCAGTCAGGTAAGGCACCTGACTGAATAACTTAGTGTTTTTTTAATTATAAGCCGTTATCTGTGCTTAATATTGATGCATTCATCTATGCATGATAGGAGCCTACTGTGTGATTAATTAGAGAGCCAATATATGTCAATATCTCCAAAAATCTACAAGAGCAATATGGGGTTTGGAAAGCAAGATGCCTACCCAAGAAGCTAGCACCTTGAACTGCAGTACTCAGGTAAGGCACCTAACTGAATAACTTAGTGTTTTCTAATAAGCTATTATCTGTACACGATAGTGATACATTCATCAGTACATGGTAGGGGCCTGCTGAAGTACTTGTCGAGATGGCCAATTGTAGGGCGCAGAAAGTTGCACAGCTGGTATGGAAGGTGTGTGCATATGTATTTAAATGTCTCATGGTTCAATGCTCTTGATTGGTTAAAGAACATCGAACTTGAAACATTCATTTCTTTCTTTCTGCTATTCCTTCCGGTTCACCCTCGACAGACCTATGATTCATAATCAGTCCATCGAGAGAGTTTAATGATTGTGGGGACGTTTAACTCCCAGCGGGCGCAAGTCCCCGCTGTTAATTACATCAGATGACCCTTCCAAGCCATACTGAATACCTCGTTCATTCCAGGATTTGAAGCCTATTTGTTGTGAATTGAATAAAGGGGCTAAAAAGGGAGAACTCATGTACTTGGTCTTTTTGTGTTCCTTTGATTATCCTTGTTTTAGGTATTTAATTAATATGTATGCACAAGATGCAATGAATGTTATTAAAATACATTTATTATACCTTTTTATTTATTTTAGAAACATATTTGTATTTGAGAAAATATCTTTGTGCTTTATTTATATTTCATTTAAGAGGAAGTAATTTAAACATGAAGAAAAGGGTATTTTGGTCATTTGGTAGGTTGTATGTTGTTTGATTATGCTTGATTTCGATTTAGAAATATGAAGGATTTGATTTGGGTTCATTTAGAGTTGGTTTGAGTTGATTTGGATTTGAAATGAAGAAGTTATGGCCAAAAAGGACTGAAAAGGGCTTGTTTGTAAAGCTGAAGGGACTAGAATTTGTAGTTTGGGCTTTTGGTAGGGTCTGAAGTGGAAATTGGGTTTCCAAGGGCTTGTTTGGGAGAATTTTAGGTAGCAAAGGGCCTTTTTGTAAATGTTTAGGGACTGCGTTGTGAAGAAGTTTTGTCAGAGGGGCTTCTTTGTGAAAAGCATTCTTTTAATATTTTCTGGGCTTTAAGATTGCAATTTGGGCCTTTGAGATTAATGCTCTGGGCTTTTGAGATGTGTCTAATGGCTTTAAGATTCACACAGTGCTCCAGGATTTGTGCGAGACAGTGGATTTGGGTGGTGAACTTCGAGATTCGGTTGTTGAGCTTTAATAATGGTATTGGGCTTTGGATTGTGCATTGAGATTCGCTTAGAAGTGTCTTTGATTTCACCCGACATATAGGGCCTGAGTGACAGCGATCCATCGGCCTGCGGATCCGACTTTTGCTTCGAGATTCGGACTTCTACTTAAACCTTTTCTCTTGGCGCCTAGATCAGTCGGCTCCGATTGCTTTAAAACTCGTGCTTGGGATATGAACTGGGGTTTCGCGGAGGCTAGGGCTCTTCAGCTCCGGTGAGTTTTCGATCACGGCGAGGCCGAGGGATAACACCGTTGGAATCGCCTTGGGGAGGTGAACACGATAGGTGTGTTGTCGGCGGTTGCCGGCCAACAGAGACGGTGGGACCCGGATGATCTTGGGTTTTCGGTGCCGATTGCAGCCTAGACTCGATTATATTTATTTCTTTGTCTTCTTCTTCAATTACTTGCTCATTTAACATTGTTTGAACATGAGGAAACCTCAGGTGTATTCAATTTCAAGTTTCATCAAGGTTTGGATGCTTTCCAAGCTTTAGCTTCTCGGTTTGGTACCGAATTGGTATTGGCATATGGTATTTTGGTTTGAGGAATGTACTTGGGGTTGAATATTGTAGTTTGAGCGTGTTTGAAAGGTATCAAGGGGTATCAAAGTTGAGAGGGGCTGATCTTGAACATGGCTTTTGAATTTGGGTTTCGGGTTTGAGAAGAAGATGAAGTTCATATCACCTTTACTTCAAATTCTTCATGAATTAATTTGTTTCAATTTTTGAATATGCTTGAAGCATGATGTAATGACAACAGATGAATGAAGTTTTATGAATTTCGTTTTTTATTTTTTATTTTTGAATAATGCAAGAATAAACAGAAAGGGCATAGAGGTAAAAGGTGTATTTTAATAGGCTGCTGTTTTTATTTTTATTTTCTGAAGACCAACTTTAAAATTAGCTAGAAATTAGTAGGAAAATCAGAAAAATGCAAAGTTTGAGTCTAAATTGATTGTCTTTTTATCCTCTATCTAGCTGTTTAAATAGATTTTTGATTTGATCTTCAGATCAGCCTGCACTGGCTGATCTGTACCAGCAGGTCATTTGGGGTGTTTTGAACAATGGTACTACACTAGCATGATGTAATTTGAGCATAGTTGGTATTGTACATTGGTACCACGAGATTTTTGGTTCAATTAGACTATATATGAGCCTTTGTACCAAGATTTTGTCATCAAAAATCAAAGAAGGTGTTGGTATCACATTTGTCACTTACCAACATTATTTCGAATATGCATATAGGTCCAATGTCATTTGCATAATTATGTGAAGGTCCTTGAGCATCATTTCATTGGGATTGGTTATTTCTCTCTTTTCATTTGCTCTCTTCTTCAACAATTATGCATCTAGGCCCTTTAAAGATTAATAAAACTCATAATATAGAAAGAGATGTAGTGAAACATCAATCTTTCATGCATTACTTGTCTTATTTCTCTCTTATGCATTAAAGTCCTTCAAAAAAATAAAATAAGGAGATGTAGTTAAACATCAATCCCTAATTTAAATTCCTTTTTATTTGTTTTACACTTTTTAGTTGATTTTATATTAAAAGAACTATGCAATAATTGGATATTTAAAAGGATGTAGTTAAACATCAACTTTTAAAAGGATGTAGTGAAACATCTTCTTCTTTTATATTTCTTATAATACAAAATGTCACTTTTAATATATATATCATTTTTATATATTTTGTGTAATTGTGTGTTTTTGTCCCTTTTTCTTTGCAATATAAAATGAAGGAAAGAAGAAGGAAAGAAGAGAAGAAAAAGGGTCAAATTTCGATATTTTTATGTTTATTCTTATAAGAATCATCAAGAAGACAAGGGAGATGCAAATAAACACATTTTTATTGTATGCATATTTTTCATGCTTTAAAAGGAAAGAAAATGCAAGAAGAAGAAATAAAACATTTTTGTTTGATCATCAAGCTACATATTTCATTTCGTCCATCCTATGATGAACTAGAAATCATGTAACTCTCACATTTTTATCATTTTTTGAAAGTTTTAAATAAAAGGGAAAAAGAGAAGAAAAGAAAAAAAAAGAAAAGGAAAAGGAAAAGATTTTTTCTTTTATTTAATATATTCATGCATATATTATTTTTTATTGGATGATCATTAAACTTCATGCTTTGCTTATAAAATAAGCTTAAAATATCATGAAGCCTTCTCATTTTGCATTTTCACAAAAGTTCGAAATAAAACAAAGAAAGCAAAAGAAAAAAATATAAAATGAAGGAAGCTCCAAGTATGTAAAGAAAAGAAGAGAGGAGAGGGAATATAATATAAGAAACTATAAACAAAGAACATTCTTTCATTGATTCATGATTAATATACATGAAAACAAGATCTATTAAGCTTCTACATTGCAAAATCTCTACCTATTTCTAGTTGGTTTTTTGATTTGAGAAGAGAAGGGATTCAGCCTTGGTGAGGTGTATATATTGTGTGTGTTGTGTTATGTGTGGCATATATGTTGTGTTCTCTCTTGTGTATTGCCTCCTTGTGGTGTTCTCTTCATCTTCAAATGAGGGGTTTATATAGGCTATGGCAAGGGGTGGAGCCTAGGGTTTAGAGGAGCCTTGTTGGCATGATCCCCACCACTCCTTTATATTAACTCTCATCCAAAGGTTTAGATGCATCCAAGTGTCATGCTTATCCCTCAAGCTTGAAGAGAATATTCTTGGCATTTTAGCATCTTCATTGGTCATGTGACATGTGTCCATGGGAGTAAAAATATCTAGATCATATTCTAGAATATATTCTTCCCTCCTATTTTGGCATCTTCATTGGTAGTGTGACATGTGTCCATGGGAATAAAAATATCTAGAGCATATTCTAGAGCATCTTCATTCTTTTGGGCCTTGCAACAATTGGGCTAGCCTATTCATTTAAATTCGGCCAACTCCAGCAGCCCCAATTTTCATCAATTAAATTCGGCCATGTAACAGCCTTAAATCATTTCAGCAGCAGCTCTAATCCATTTAATTTGGTATTTCTAACTTTTTGGTTCAGCATGTTGTCCTTTGCTTTAATTATAGCAACTTAATAGGATTCAATTGAAGCAGCTGCCAAACCATGCCCCAATTCCTTTTTTCTAATGTCAGCCGAAACTTTCAACTCCAATTTTAATTCGGCCCCATTTCGATTGAACTCAAACATGAACGAATTGCTTTCGGCCATTGAGCCCAATTAAATATTATCTTTCCATTTTCATTTTAATTCAAAACCGTGAGCTTCGAATTATTTTATTATTTTTTAAACCCTGACTTTTTTAGGGTCAAACACCAATACAATGACTAATGAATTGGTGCTAACTAGACGACCAATACCTGTAGGAGGAATACAGGGTCGGGTCCCGCTTGTAGATCAGGAGGCATTGGACGACTTGGGCGTGAAATTCCAACTATTGCATGACAGATATCTTGCGATGCCACTATCTGAAGGAGGAGGTTTCCGTTGCTATATCGGGCTAGGAGTGTTTCAGGATGAGGACTTTTATCTAACATTGGGTTTCACAGATATTCGTGATCTTATGACTTATAACGAGATCGACGTCTGTATTATTTAAGTCTGAATAATGTGAGTATTTATTAGCATAAACAGATATAATAATGTTGACTTATAATGAGTCCTTTATTTTATTCTAAAACTGATTATTTTCAGGTATTGCATAAAGCTAATTACTGAATTAGGTGCCCAAAATACACCTAACATTGGTTTCCTGGACCCCAGACTGCTCAGCTCCACATACATAGACCACAGTAATGAACAATCCCTTTCGTACTTGGCCGATACCTTGCTAAAGTTTCAGGATAAGCATCTTGTATTCTTACCATGTATAGGGCGCAGAAAGTTGCACAATATGGAAGGTGTGTGCATATGCGTATAATGTTTCAGGGTTCAGTGCTCTCTGTTTTCTCAAGATATGGAGGAGCATCGAACTTGAGACATTTATTTCTCTTTGCTATTCCTTCTGGTTCACCCTCGATAGACCTACTGTTCATGATCAGTCTATCGAGAGAATGATTGTGGGACGTTTAACTCCCGATGGACGTAAGTCCCTATCGTTAATTACATCAGCAGACCCTTCCAAGCCAAACTGAATACCTCGTTCATTCCGGGATTTGTGCCTACTTTTTTGTAAACTGAATAATGGGGCTAAAAAAGGGGCTCATGTACTGACTTTGGATTTGGTTTGGTTGGTTCTCTCTGTTTGGACATGTGTGTGTGTGTGTGTTTGGGTGTATGTATGCAATCCATATTTTAAAATAATGTTTTACTATATTTTAAAGGATGTTTTAGTGTTTGAAAAATATGTGCATATGCTTTATTTATATTTTGTTCATGAAGAAAATTATTTAAATTTGAGGAAAAAAGGATATTTTGGTCATTTCAGGATTTGGATGATGCTTGAACACATTCAATTTGGTTTAAAGTTATGGAGGATTTGATTTGGATTCATTTGGAGGTGGTTTGAATAAATTTGGACTTAAAATGAAGAAGTTATGGTTAAAAATGACTGAAAATGACTTATTTGTAAAGTTTTATACTTTCTAGGGACTTACTTACAAAATTTGGGGAATTGATATTTGTGGTTTGGGCTTTTAGCAAGGTTTAAAAGGCAATTTTGGCTCCCAAGGGCTTGTTTGAAATGATTTTTGGTTGCCAAGGGCCTATTTTTAAATTCTGAGGGCTGCGCCTGTGGATAATGAATGTCAGAGGGTTTTAATTGCAAAATGGGCTTTATTTAGTTTATTCTGGTTTCTTGAGATTGCAATTGGGCTTTAGGATGTGTGCTGGGCTTTTAAGATCAACACCAGACTTCAAGATTCGCACGCTGGGCTTTGAGATTGGTATGGGATTTTCGGTAATGGGTTTTGATATTGGATCTTATTTATTGGGCTTCGGACTGTGAATCGAGAGGCTGACAAATGGGACCCATACAACAGTGATCCGTTGGTTTCTTTAGGTTTGAACGTAAACCCTTGGATCAGTCATGGCTTTAAGATTTGTGTTCCTCATTTAACTTTTGTTTTTGGCGCCGAGATCAAGCGGTTTGAATCGCTTTGAGGTTTGTGCTAGCTGCGATATGAACTAGGTTCTGGAGCCGAAATTGGGGTTTGACCTCCGGTGGAGCTCCGGCCACGGCAAAGTGAAAGGGAAATATGGCCAGAGTTGCCTTGACCTCCTGAGTCTATTGCGCCTATAGTCAGTGGTTGAACTCGGATAGAGTTACGTACTGAGGAGATCCGCAACAAGCTTGAACTCGGATACATCATAAATACACACCTAACACGCATGGACTAATCACTCTCTGATTAGGGCGTGCATAGACACTGCGCCTTAATCTTAACTCCGTATCAATCTTCAATTTTTACTTAAAAATAATTATTGAAATAATTAAGGGGTGAATTGAAATCGGTTGAGTTTTTCACAGGGAATCTAAATTCCAGCAGTAAAAAAGCGGAAAGAAACAGACAGACGGTCGTTTTGGTTGTTCTTTCTATCGATAAACACTCGCAATATCGCGATATTATCTTATTTTTGTATCATATCGAGTATTGAAGTCAAATTCAGAAAAAAATAGTGATGGAGTCGTCTGGACCGCTGTACATGACACGTGTGATAAATAAGAGGGCTCCGAGCGGAACCAATAAGAAGTCTCCACGGTACCAGCACAAGCACAGCACGTGGCCCACCATCCTTCACTTTATCTTGCCTTTTCTCCTTTCCGGAACAGAATCATGCGACACGTGGCTTCTTTCAACCCACCTTGCGTATTCGGTCAATGCAACAATTTGATATGTAGCCGACACGTGTGAAAAGGGCCAGACTCACTAGAAGCTGTTTTCACATCGCTTGTAGGGACGAAATACCAAACAGCCTACTAATCCACGTGTTATATACCGGCTGGCTCACATATGCATTTCATTTCTTATTATCCTATGCAATATAATACTCCTGTCAAGATGTTGAATCAGAAAACGAGGGGCTTTGAAACTTTAGAATTTAAGCGGGACCTACTTATTTATGATTGACACGCGACACGCGACACGCGTCAGTTAGGAGAAGGAGGTTTAGTTTTGGATTCGCTTGCGCTTTTTCCAGAGTTAAATGGCTGGAACAAAGGACACGTGGGGGAAATAATGGCCCACATGGGATGACGTGGGAAAACTATTGTGCCACGTACAAGTACTAAGTACCTGACGCGGATGTACTGAATGCCACGTATTCTATTTGTCATTTTTTATAATCTTTTTTTTTTCGAAAAAATATTTTTTATTTATTATATTTTGATCGCAGCACGCATTTATTCCTGGATATGTTCAAATAGGATTTAAATCCGCTGTTTTCAATAGTGTATTGAAAAAAACCAGGCGTCCGGGACTGGACCGGGTAACCCGTGGATTGGACCCGAACCGCCCCGCCCTGTGCACCAAACCCGTCCTGGAACGGAGTTAGGCAAGAATCGGTCTGTGGATGGGTCGGTTAGGTTTTTTTTCCACAAACCCGTGCATACCTCCCGTGTAGACTCGTTCCGGACCGGACAAGACTCAGACTCGGACCCAAATCCGCTGGACTCGGACCAAACCCCCTAAACCCGGACCCTAACCCGCCTACCTGGACCCTAAACCTGCTAAACCCCCCTGGACCCGCGAAACCCGGACCCTAAACCCGCTGACCAGCCCCTGGTCCCGCTGGACCCGCCGGACTCGCCCCTGGACCCGCCGAACCCGCCCCTGAACCCGTTGGACCCGCCACCCCCCTGACTTGAGTTGACATTTTACTGTAGCAATACGAAATTTTTTGAATCCAACAACTCCAAACTTACTGTAGCAATTCAAATTTCAATCCGAATTTCCCCCCCAAAAAAAATCCATATAAATTTACACCCCATCCTTCTCTCATTTTCACACCAAACTCTCATTATTCTCAATCTATTATTCTCTCAATCTCATATTCTCACATTCTCAATTTCTCAATTTCTCATACTCTCATTATTTTTATTGTTCCCAAATTTTAATTTAATTATTTGGAAAAAATATAGTTGCAAATTATTTTATTCCGCAAAGTCGCAAGATTTAGTTGCAAATTTATTTCATCCCGCAAAGGCACAAGATTTTCCCGCAAGATTTGAAGGTTCGACTTGTTTCATGTTATATTTATTTTTTGTTAGATTAAAATATTAAATAGGTTATATTTATTATAAATAGGTTAGATTTATTTAAAATGCGTTTTATTTTTTAAATGTGTTAGTTTTATTATAAATATGTTAGATTAGTTTTTAAAATAGCTTACATATGTTAGATTTATTTTTAGAATAGGTTATATTTATTTTTAAATAGGTTATATTTATTTTTAAATATGTTAGATTTATTTTTGAATATGTTAGATTTATTTTAAAATTAGTTAGATTTATTCTACAATATGTTATATTTATTTTAAATTGGTTATATTTATTTTAAAATTGGTTAGATTTATTTTAAAATTGGTTAGGTTTATTTTTGAATATGTTAGATTTATTTTGAAATATGTGAGATTTATTTATAAATAGGTTAGATTTAAAATAGCCCAAATAGGTTAGAATTATTTTTCAATTCGGTTTTATTTTTAAGTAAGTTAGATTTAATTTTAAATAGGTTAGATTTATTTTTGAATATGTTAGATTTATTTTTAAAATATGTGAGATTTATTTATAAAAAGGTTAGATTTATTGTTCAATTTGGTTTTATTTTTAAGTAAGTTAGATTTAACTCTAAATAGGTTATATTTATTTTAAATTGGTTATATTATTTTTAAATTCGGATATTTATTTTAAGTAAGTTATATTTATTTTTGAATTCGGATATTTTTTTTGAATAGGTTAGATTTATTTTTAAATATGTTAGATTTATTTTTATAATAGATTAAATATGTTAAGTATATTTTTAAAATAGATTAAATATGTTACATTTATTTTTGAATATGTTAGATTTATTTTTAAATAGGTTAGATTTATTTTTGAATAGGTTAAATTCGGTTTTTAAATTCAGATTTTTTAACTGTAGATTTGTTAAATTTATGTTAGATTTAAATTTGGTTTTTTATTATTATTTCTATGTTATTTTGAAAAGGAAAAAAAATGGCATCTCAAAATGCACCTTGGTGGAGGTATTTTGAACGGACCTTCGATGCAAATGGGACCTTAATCAGTGCAAGATGTAAGGTAGAGAGGGCTGCACTGCCTCTTACAATTTCGTTAAAGCTAACGGTGTACTTACATTTAAGAAACACGCCAATAATCACTATAAGCGGTAGAGGAACCCATTGTAGCAACAACATCAGGTGTTGAGAGTTAGAACTCTTTTAATCTTTTCGTCTATTTTTTAAACATTTCAATTATTTTTTAAAATTATTTATTTTGAAGAAAAATTACTGAAAAAAAAGTTAGAACTCCGCTTTTTACATAGCCGGTCCCAAGTCCAGAATAAAGGAGGAGGGTAACTTTTGTTTTTAAATCAATTGTTTTAAAATAATTCGGTTTTAAAGATCAAATAATTCGTCTTTTTTTTTCTAAAGCAATTGATTTAAAGAATTTTTGTAATATCAAAACCAAATTTTTGTAATATAAAAAAATGATCTAATTCGGTTTTGTTTTTAAATCAATTGTTTTAAAATAAATCAGTTTTAAAAAGTGTTGAATTGTCGTGAATTTTAATTTATATTTTATTATAACAAAAATTGTTCGGTTCGAATAACAAGCTTATTGAATTGAAAAAAAAAACAGCAAAAAAAAATCTGGGTTTAGACCGGACCGGACCGTGGAACCGCCGGACTCGTGTGTTGATCACGGGGCGGATTTAGCCTCCGAAAACCGGACCCGTGATGCCCCACCCATGAATCCGTCCAACCCTCGAACCCGTGGACCGGGCGGGTTTGAACAGGATCGGACCGGCCCGCCCCGTTGTAATAACACTAGTTTTCAAGAGAAAAACATAATTGTACTTTATGAGAGAGAGAGAAATCAGAGGGGAGAGAAGAAAAAGAGAGGAGAAAATTAGATTCTTTGTCGCGCTATGCTATTCATTTATTTTTAATAAAAGTGAATTATGTCCACCAATTTCCATTCAGAAACCACAAGCAGTTTTTGCTTATGGACCATCTAAAAAAAATGTGGTTTTGTATCTATTTAAAAAGTTAATAAAAGATTTAAAAAAATATAAAATTTGGTCTCTAAGCATGTTTTAACATAAATATCATGTTCAGCGGTTCGGATCGACTGTTTGAACTTTAAAAAATAGAGATAGAGATGTGAGATATGATTGAGATACAAAACTAATGATACATTTTAACTCTACTTTTGTTGTAAATGCTTAATTAAAATATTATTAAATTATAAATTATTTCTTTCAAACTAAAGTACCCAAAGTACAACACCTTTTACCATTTCTACCAGCAATCTATCTCTAAAGAGGTATAAAAGCATTAGTGAGCCTATGGTGCTATGCATAGCACGGATGGGGTCCGTGCTACGGCTCAAAATTTGACTTTTCAAAATTCTAACGGTCGATCCAACCGTTCAATGTGATAACCATATGAATATTTACTTGCAAACTAAATTTTATATTTTTTTGATTTTTTTACTATTTTTTTAGATAGGTAGAAAAATCAGTGTTTTCTGAAAATTCTGGACCATCAAAATTCTACCTATCTAAAAAAATAGTAAAAAAATTCGAAAAAATATAAAATTTAGTTTGCAAGTACATATTCATATGGTTATCACATTGAACGGTTGGATCGACTATTAGAATTTTGAAAAGTCAAATTTTTGACCGTAGCACGGACCCCATCCGTGCTATGCATAGCACCATAGCCTCACTCTAAAAGCATCTAGTAACCAGAAATCTTGGACCAAAGTGTGTTAAAATTAAACCTATTAAATTTTGCAATTCAATGCCAAATTGGAATGCGCTATGCTTTTTTAAATTTAACTAATCATAACATTGTGAATTAATTTAAATATTTACAATGAAGATATAAAGAACAGGCAACTTAAACGGATCGGATACCGCGGATTGGATTGGATGGTTGTAATATTATATTATTATTATTTTGAATATGAATATGGATCAGATACGAATATGAATACCTATATTAATATTTAATTTAAATATTGTAATGAAATTAACATATTATTTAACAAATTATTTTTTAATTAGAAAATAACATTAAATACGATATAATTCGGACATTCGATCATTATGGTAAAAAAAGTAATTTTTCTCATGTATTATGTTATTACAAAAAATATATCTCTTATTAACAAAATTAATCTCCACATAAACATATGATTAACGAAAAATACTAACAAAAAAATATTCATCGCCAAATATATATGATTCCAAAACAAACAGATAAAAAAATACAGATACACATGAATCTCCATATCTATATCCGCATAAATGAATATCCAAAATGAAAATACAAATACAAATATCAACTGTATCCGTATCCGTATATGTACAAATGAATATCCAAAAAATAAAAAATAAAGATACGAATAATATCCGTATTCGTATCAGCTTCCTAAACTAAAACCTTATATATATCTGTATTCGAAAAAACTATATGTATCAGAATATTTAAATCCGCATAAATTCAAAATACCGGTCCGAATACAAACAGATAATTCCGACCCATTTGCAGCCTTACTCACACTAGGGAACCAATTTGGGTCCGATGTCCATCAGACTCAAAGTGAGTTCAATGAGTTCGATGACCGTCCGATCTGCTTTAAGATTGACAACCGCAACTTTCGCATCTACTTTAAAATTCATGTACACAAAACTTCAAGTGAATCAGACTGTCCCTAAATCCATCGGACCAAAATTTGAGTCCGATGGACATCGGACCCAAGCTGTTCTCTTACACTAGAACTTTAAGAGTGCACTAGCGAGGAAGTAACTCTTGTCTTAGTGAGCCATCTGAATTCCGTATCTTTATTTATTGCTTTGGCAAAAGCGTGGGAATGATTTGATAATATTGCCATTTTTAAGTCTGATTTGGAAAAATAAAGACGTTAACCATGATTAATCATTGAGATAACTATCTTTTATGTACTTTTTCTTTTACTGTTGGAGAGGCAGACTTTGTGCCGGCTTTTGTCCTTTTTCTGTTGAAAGAGCTACATGGCCATCACTGCATGGGGCAGTTGGTAAAGGCATAGTCGCCCTACGGGAGGGACATGGGATCGATTCTGCTTGGGGTCCGGATTTCCTAAAGTAACTCAATTTTTGAATTTTGGATTGAGACTGTTTGATTCGAATTCAGTCGCTAGAGATCGTCTCGGAATTTGAATTCGTCATCAGAATGTGTGCGCTCACTTCGGAGATAGATTTTCACGGATTCGAATCGGACGGTCTCGATCCAAACTCAAAGATTGTGTTACTTCACTGGATCCGAATTTCAGAATTGAAGCTTACGGGCTATACTCAAAAAAAAAGAAAAGAAAAGAAAGAGCTACATGGTAGATGCATTGCCAGATGATAAAAGTTTGCTTCTGTATTAGAATGCCAAATAATTTTATAGGGTTCTTTTCAAGTTATGTGGGGATAATATGAAAACCAAGCAGTACAAGCCTATTGCCTTTTGTTGGTGCTTGAGATAGGAGTGAAATCGGAGCGAATACAGAGCGGATGGTGATAAAACTAGATCTATATTTCTTTTTAATTTTTCAGATATATATATACAAATCGGATATCAACTGGATATAGATACAGTCATATAGATACGGATCAGACTAGATATTTATTAAAATAATATTAAAAAATATCAAAGTTTATAATATTTATCTAATTTTAATGGTAAATAATAGGGAAAATTGTTTTTATGCCACTCCAAAACATGAAAATTTGGAAATTGCCACCCTAAAACATGAAATTAGTTATTTGCCACTCTAAAATCATTAAATTTATGAAATTGCCACAATTATACATCTAATATACATATTTGATTAAAATTATTCTGAAAAATATTGTATAAAAAAACGTATTTTGATATTTCCAAAATTACCCCTTACCCCTTCCTCTTTCCAAGTTCACCCATAGATTGCGAACCAGAAGAGCTCCAGCTCCACTCAAGCTGATCCAGAGGATGAGGCAAAGAAGGTCTTTCAGGAGAAAAACCTAAAAGGGATATCATCTCCAGCCAAACCACTTTCAGCAAGAAAATCGCCAGCTACAAATACCTCTGTTAAGCGGTCTCTTAGCAGTACAAAAAAAACAAAAGATAATTCAGCTAAGAGAAAAAAACGCAAGGCAGGCAGTGACTTAGAAGAGAGATCGCCATGAGTGGATCAGCTTTCCGGATTTACGGAATATACCCACTAAAGAGAGGAACTGGAGCTCTCTTGGTTCGCAATTCATGGGTGAATTTGGAAGGGGGAAGGGGTAAAAGGTAATTTTGGAAATATCAAAATATATTTTTTTATACAATATTTTTCAGAATAATTTTAATCAAATATGTATATTAGATGTATAATTGTGGCAATTTCATAAATTTAATGATTTTAGAGTGGCAAATAACTAATTTCATGTTTTGAGGTGGCAATTTTCTAATTTTCATGTTTTGGAGTGGCATAAATTTTTTTTTCCCTAAATAATAATATTTTTTCATAATATATATTAAAATATATGATATACATCTAATATTCGGATACGGATAATTGAAACGTAAAACTATATCAGTATCCATATCCACTCGGATATTCAGATATATATTGAATATCCACATTTAATTTTTCAAATACAAATCAGATATTATCCATACCGTTTATTTAAATAAGACTTGTAATAATATCAAAAATGTTATGGATCTGTCTCATCTAGGTCAGGCATCCTTCATAGTTCGGATCTATTTTTTTTTTTTATTTCTTCTTGTTTATTTAAATAAGACTTGTATACAAACAAAACCACCAAAAAAAAAAAATGATTATATTATGTGCTTGCATAGTTGCGTTTGGATCTACTAAATGAGACAAGGGGTTCTATTTTTCTTTTATTTCTTCTTGTTTATTTAAATTGAGAAATATGATTTGCACTTGTGTTTGTTGGCATGGTATACTAGATGTTATTCTAGAGATTGTGGATGTAGTCTAATACTTCTCATTATGCATATTTAGTTATTTAAATCTATGTAATTATGATATTGATTTATTTATGCATGTTTGAATGAATTTGTTAATATATTTGTAAATTTATAAAGGGCTTCACTAATATTAAGTTGAGACTGAAAGAAGGTATTCATATTAGTACTTAATGAAAGGCTATATATATGTTTACAAGCGATACAAGGGAATTTAGATCATGGACCAAAAGAAGAAAAAACCATGAAAGTGAATAAGTATCTACCTTAGGTTACAAAACTCTCAATTTTCAAAACATAAATATTAGAAAAATAGCTAGAGAAGCAAAAATTAAGATATTAATGTGAACCAATAACCTATAAATTAATCTCATAGCATTATCGTGATCTCTTGCATTAATTCCCAATTCAACCTGCATTGTTAGAATTCAGTCTACACTCTCAAAATTCACCCAAATTCGATTGGTTTAGATTACTGACAATTAGTAAGTCAATACTTCTAATATGTGGTTCAACAACCCGTAGTACTACGCAGTAAGATCGTACGCTTACGACTGAACTGGATATTTTTTTGCAAATAGAACTGATTTAAAATCATTTCCACCGTAACTGATTGTGTTAAATATAATAAATAATACAAGAATAAAACACAGATAATAATGAAAAAATAATAGAGATAGCAATTCGATGCAAACTTCTTGTAATTTTTCAATATTATATATAACATAACATATAATATCAAACTAAGCTTAATGGGATGAGAATGCTTCAGAAATTCAGAAGTAAACATAGAGATAACAATTCGGTGCATGAAAAATATATCAATTAATGAAATGATTCTAAAAAATGCAAAAAAAAAAAAAAAACACATAGAGATGACAATCAACTTGTATAGAAGGGAAAGAATGGAAAAATTTGGAAGTCGCACCTTCACCGAGACAGTGGCTCGGTGGAGGGAAAGAATAGAATTTTCTGTGGAGAACAGCTTGGGTCCGATGCCCATCGGACTCAAATTTGGGTACGATGGGTTTAGAGACCATCCAATTTATTTTAATATTCGTGTGCACGAATTTAAAGCAGATGCGAAAGTTGTGGACGTGAATCTTAAAGCAGATCGGACGGTCATCGAACCCATCGAACTCACTTTGAGTCCGATGGACATCAGACCCAAATTGGTTCCTTTTCTGTGATGAGAAAAATAGACGAGTTAGGAAGTGCCTTCACCGAGACAGAGGTTTGATGTAGATTGTGTTCCCCCCCATTGTCTCGGTGGAGTTATCTTTTCGAAATCCAACATGATGCTTGTTTTCTTGATATCTTTTTATTTGTTTCTATTTTTGAAAAAAAAAAAAAGAATCACCGAACTGTGTTTTAAACTACAGTTATTTTGTTAAGCAAAGAAAAAAAATTGAGCTCTATTTGAAAATGATAGTACATGAAAGTAGAATGGACAAATTAGTCTATATTTTATTAATTATAATATTAAACAAGATTAACCTGATTTTTAATATATATTTGATAAACTAATATTGTATGGATTACATAAATATATTATTATAAATTTCGAAAGAAGAAATAATAATTTTGTAGTTTTTGAACGCTGGTTATCTTTGGAGAATTTGTGGTCTATAATTCTATATACATAATCATGAAGCAACTTGAAAACTAATCTTTTGGGCTCAATATTTCTCTTTGTTGAACATCTTGGGTTTTGGGCTGGATGGCCCATTGGGCTCAAGCTTAGGAGTGGCCTTATTCTATTGAAAGATCATGCAATATTTATATTCCGCAATTTGCTACTAGTTTAGACGAAGAAAGCTGTTTTTAGCGAACAAAATTTAAAGATATATATATTTAAAAGATTTATAATATAAAGAATAAAATTGTTATTTTTAGTTTACAGAGATTCTCCAAATTAACATGTAGATTAATTCGTCCCGGAGGAGGATGTTTCATTCAAACTTGGTAACTAGTTTTCCATCAAATTTACAGTACTACCTACACGGATTCAGATCAGCTGAAATCCAAAATACATGAACACTGTTCTTGGAATTCTTGAAATTTCAAATCCAGCCGTTCAACTTTTTCTATGCACGCATCTTGAAATAGCTAGATTTTCTGTGCACGTATCTCGAAACAGTTCAAAGGCTAAATTCTGAATTTTAGAAATTCCAGGAACACTGTTCATGCATTGGGATTTCAGTAGATTTGGATCCCTACCTACACACCATAAAATTTACCAATTTTGATTAATAAGGAATTAAGGTGACATGTTGGCTAGCTCCAGATACGAATTAAGTTTTGTTCAGAGAACTTTGGAGACTGATGTTGACGAATCAGCGGATGAGTTGTGGTTAGGGGTGAAACGCTACTTGAATCCAGAGCTAGCTGGTTCTCCCCGAAATGCGTTGAGGCGCAGCAGTTGACGACTGGACATCTAGGGGTAAAGCACTGTTTCGGTGCGGGCTGCACAAGCGGTACCAAATTGTGGCAATACTAGATATGACCCAGAGAGAGATCAAGTCGAAACTATACGATCTGCACTGAGATTCATGTGAACAAATTTAAACTTAATAAATTTAAATGACTCAATGAATACTATTAGTGCAAATTTTAACATGAATCAGATAAATTAAGTCTGACTTTGAATAATTCTTTGTCCAAAGCCTTTTAAGACATAAACTCCAGTCCTCTCAATAAGTGCGAACACATTTATGTTTTATTAGAGGGGTGCTAGTAAATTAGTAATTGCAGATAAATTTTCGTCTCTAACTTTTGTGGGTCAATTTCAAGGATGAACCTTACAGAATTCAAATTTATACAGAAAATTGTATAAAAATTGTATATAATGCAAAAAATTACATAAAATTACATTTATCAAAAAATTGTATATTATAAAAATTTAATTATACATCAACAAAAAAAACCTAACAAAAATTTCACTGAATATCGTGGTTAACTAATCATATTAAAGGAACAATTTCATGCATGTATATTCTTCAAAAATTCAAAATTACGTATTTTTCTTTCTAAAATTCACAATCTCATATTTATTCTTCTAAATTTCAAAAACTCACAAATATATCAAATTGATTGTCTTTTCTACTAAACTCATTTAAATTTATTAAGTTGTAATTTTACTCTTTATTAAAAAAAGGAGCATGTGTAAGAGGAATGTTCAGTTTTCTAATTTATCGGTTTGTTTGGGCAAGTGGTTTCTTTCTCTGCTTGTGGCGTACACACAATGACATACGCTTGTGTATGTGTCACAAGTAGAAAAATGAACAATTCTCTCTCACAAATTAGCAAATTAGAAGATTGAATATTTATCTTAAACATGATGCATTTTTTAATTGTTTTAATAAAATTAAAAATGGCTATTTTATGAATTTAAAATGAGTTTTAATTGAAATGGCAATAAATTGGATAAATTTGTGAGTTTTTGAAATTTCGAAAGGTAAATTTGATACAAGGAATTTTAGCCGAAATTTTTAAAAGTACCCTCAACCAAAAATAATAAACCAAAAGACAACATATTTGTGGAAATTTCAGATTTAGCCGGGCCGCAATGACAAATCGCAGACCCATTCTTTGGGGACCGCCATTTGTCGTTGCGGCCCCACATAAACCAAAAAATTCAATTGTCATGATTAATTTTAATTGATTTGTTTAATAATTTTCAAAAATAGAAAGAACAACTAATAATTTGAATATATTAGAAAGAACATCAAACAAAATAGATAAAACATCATATAACTTAGATGTACTAGAAGGACTCCGTAACATTTTTCAGGCAGAATATTTCTTGGCTGTAAAAAAAAATTAAACTATTTATTGGTCTGTTACTGGAAAAAAACAAAAATGTTTTGGATCTGAATTATTGATCCCGATTCAAAAGTCTCTTGAAGGTAAATAAATAAATTATTGTGATCCTTCTAGTACATTGAATTGTAAGATACGCCATCTATTTTCGAAAAAAAATTTGATTTGACATTTCGTAATGATGGAAAATCATTTTTTTTCAAAATAGATGGAGTTCTTTAGAATTTGAATGTACTGGAAAGACCACGATAATTTTTATTTAGTAAAGTGACTTTTGAACCGGGATCAATAATTCAGATCCAAAGCATTTTATTTTTTTTCAGTAACACTGTAAGAAATAATTTAATTTTTTTATAGCCGGAAAAAATCTTGCCTGAAAAATGTTTCGGAGTCCTTCCAGTACATCTAAATTATAAGATGTTTTATCTATTTTGTTTGATGTTCTTTCTAACATATTCAAATTTTTAGTTTTTCTTTCTATTTTTTAAAACTATTAAACAAATCAATTAAAATTAACCGTAACAATCAAATTTTTTGGTTTATCCGGGCCGCAATGACAAATGGCGGCGCCAATCTTGGGATCCGCCATTTCACGTTGTGGCCCGGATAAATATCGAATTCTACAAAAATAGTGGTCTTTTGGTTTTATTTTGTTGAGGGTATATTTAAAAATTTCAGGAATTTTAGAAGAAATATGTAATTTCAAGATTTTTGAAGGATATATATGAAATTCCCACAAAATTTAAAAGTTTCTTAACGACAAAAATGCATCTCTTTATTTAAAAATAGAACAAGTCGGATTTGTCGTTTACGCTACCCTGTCAATTGTGAAACTAATGTCACTCGAAGCAGAATAATTCGGAACTTTTGCTGCAAGCAGAGAAGTTGATGGTTATCATTTGCAACATATATACGGCTACGTTTGGATGGAGCTAGAATAGTTAGAATAGTGAAATTTAAGAATAGTAAATGAGAATAGAAAAAAAATAGTGATTTTCAAATTAGTGTGAAAATAATGCTATTCGGATTAGTAAAAATGTTGTTTGAATTTTACATGTGGAATAGTGAATAGCTGTAACCAATAAAGAATAGTGTTAATAAAGTGCTAATTAAGAGGAAAGATAGGCAAGTGGAATCTCAAACGAATTGTCACGACGTGGAGATAGCAAAGTAGCGTTAAATTTGTTATTTCGGAATTGTATTGGTGGAAATCCAAAAAGGAAGTATTTTTTTCTCTCTCTTCATACTTCCGAATAGTAGCTATTTCAATATTTACAAGAAATAGAGAATAGCATCTATTCTAGCTATTCTGAATAGCAAAATTATGTTTAGATGCACATTGTTATTCCAAATAACTACTATTCTAAAATAGCCTCTATTCTTGTGTCATCCAAACATAGTCATAATATCTCATGTTTTGAAGAAAATAGTGGTGCATGATATTTCACATTTTTTCTGTACCAATTATTAAAAAGAAAAAGAAAAACAGAGGACACCTTTTTCCATCTTCCTTGATTTATTACGTGTACAATAAATGAATAATGTAAAGCACATAAGACCCGTGTCATCATGATTTTATATTTCCGTGAACACCTTTTGTGGGTCAGTTAATTTGTAAAAGTATATATCTGCTTACGTAATTTTCCATGGGAATTCCTTTTGCATTGACATCCATTTTCTTCATATATAGACTGACACAGCTCTTCCCTGGTAGCTCCATTTTGGAAATGGCCATCATACCCTGACTTCATAGAAATAAGCAGACAATTGCATGAAACCTCATTGAAAGCTTGAAGACAAAAGATGACCCCATTGGAAATTGTAACTTGATTGAGAGAGCAAGAAGCACTTTTTAAAAGATTTCATTTAAGTAGAAGAAGGATTTGTTATTATATGTAAAATTTGGAAGGTGTTCTTCTAAGTAACCAACTATATAGTAACTTTATATGAACACTGTAGACATGAAAAAAGAAGAAACAATTGAATGCTGTGAGACTAGTTACGCTCATTGAAGATTGTACAATTTTTGTTTCACTATTTTCATGCAAGTCAAGAACAAAATTATACACAAAAATAGCACACAAGTACTATGAGGATAATTCATTCAACTGTTCAAATAGCAATTTCAGTGATTTGGTGCATGAAACCATTCAAATTTTCAACATCCTCTTTGTCCCCTATACATCACTAATTAATTGACACAGTTCTATAACGTAACAGGTTGTTTAATATGCCTGCATGCATTCAAATTTTATTTGGCGCATTGATTTCTTTCTTTTGCATCTGGGCATAAACTATGTGATAGCGATAATATATAATCGACACATTTACCACTTACTAGTGATGAAATTCCAAATTCAATTAAAAAGGCTCTTAACACATGCAGCAGAAAGATCTTAATTACCATTAATGAAGATATTTGATTGACTTGCATTGCAAAGTAAAATATTATACAATCTAGTCAAATATATATATGGCTGTCATGAATAATAATGTTTTTATCTTGTGAAGAAAAAGTAATAATAGAATCTTTAGAAACGAGGAGAGGAGTGATCACCAATTTGATTTTGCAATTTTACAGGAATTGAAATTATTACACAACTTTTATATTTTTTTTGGCAGAACAATCATTCGGCATTTCCTTCTTCTATATTTTGAGAAAAAGAGAATACTACAGAATGGGTCTCTCCATAGCTACTCATTATGGCTTAAATTACAAAAGGGTAGCATGTACTATACTCACTAAGAAGACTTGATGAGCTTAAATCCAAAATCAATCGAATTGACTTGAAATGATAAATTCAAAATGTTGAAACTGATCTACCTTATGAGTGATTTGTGTCCATATGAAAATTTGAAATTTGAAATTTTTTTTTGTATAAACTATAAAGGCAAGCAGTAAAAAAATAATGAAAAAATTATACATTAAAATAACTTGTACAAATTTCATATGTACATGTATCGCTCGGTTTCAACGGTTAGATTCGTCGTTAGAAGCCAATCCGATAGATTTTGAGATTTTTTTTAGTGAAGGTTGGAGATCAAGCCAACTAACTATTTAATATCCATAAAGAATTCACCCATCCGGATTTCGAATCTGTGACATCTCACACAGAGAACATTCATTACCTTTGTCACTGAACCAAAAATTAATTCTCCAATAAATTTTGAAATTAAACTCACCAAGTTCTTTGATGAGCATAACAACCGCCGGGCTCACTCCATGATATATTCGAAGTTTGCAATCAATTAATATATTGTGTACGCAAACCGCATGCTGTGCTGATGTACGAATAATGAAATGATGAAAAGGGAGGGAGCAGAAACACAAAATAGCCCGCCAGTTATGTGTCACAAAAAATGCAACAATCAGCTTTTCTCTAACAATATCATAACATCTCTTCTTTAATTAATAACCATTCCCCAAGGCCTCCATCTACAGTGCCCATTCCTCACGTGGAGACCCAACAAATTAAGTAGAGAGAGAGAGAGAGAGAGAGAGAGAGAGATGAGAGAATATGACAGACTACAGGAAACTATGTAAAGAGGGAAGTTGCTGCAATAAAAATATACCTTGATCTCAAATGGTAAAGAACACAAGGCTGTGGTACCATGCATGAATGGGATTTTCAGATTTCAGGTTAATAACTGATGGGCTTATTTGGTTGTTGCCCCATTACTCTTCCTATGCTCCAGTACTGTACAACTTTTATCTCCTTTAATCTCGTCCTTTTTTTCATATGGTTTCAGTATAGTAAGAAATTTAATTTCTGTGCTCCAACTATTATATATTTTCTTACTTCAAAAATTCTTGTGAATGTTTGCATTTGCTCATTATATATCAAACTGTATATATCATCTGGTGTTTCGAAGTAGATGTAGCAACTAGCAAGTTCTCATCTACTGGAATATATATATGCATGCTTGATAGATGAAATTGATATCCGAATTGAATCCAATCGATCCTGAATAAATTCAAATACGAGTATATATATGTTAATTATCCAAATTCAAACTTATATCTGACCCCTATCGACCTCGGAATAATATCCCCTACGGTACCTGACCATATTAGGTTAGTCAAAGCCGAATCAAAAAAATATCAGGCCTATTAATTTAGAATAAAGGGAAGGGTTGGGAGGGGGGGATCCACTTTAATATTCGTGCACACTAAAATTAAATGATTTGGATCTAACCTGTCAGCTGGTACCAGAAATACCTGTTCCAAGCTCATCGACCAGTAACCTGAAAAATCTGAAAGCTGAAGCATGTCACACATCCTAAAATGAGGTGTTTTAGAACACAATCCATTCATAATTCTCTAATTTTCGTCAACCAATTGCATGCGAAATAGAACATAAATAGGAAATGGTTCTTTCAAGCATTTCATCGAGCATGTAACATGCAATAAATGCTTTTATTTTTTTCCCAGGTTGGTGACACCACTAGACATTATATATAGATAAACCAAGAAAAAAAATGAACTCAGATATTAAACAATAGAAATAAAAGAGCAAGAAAATTGAAGAAAAAAAAAAAAAAAAAAAAACGAAAAGAGAAAGGCCTAGTGCAATTATCTTACCTTAGAGAGGCAACATATAGCTCTTACTTTCTAGTTATATTTCTAGCTCCACAGTGGCAGTATTAAATAAGAGCGAAACCAGTGGAAGCAGCGTGAAACCGGCAGTGATTTGGGAGGTGAGACGTGATTTTAGAGGAGAAGATTCCTATCATGCTTCATTAATTATCCAGGCATTTAATTTAAGAGAATAAAACATAAGAGGTTATGGCATGTAGTTCTGTATTAATAGGCTTATAGCATAATATTTCTTCAATATGGACCCATGACACTCACGGACCAATTATCTTATATAATGATTCCACTAATTCATCACATGGCACCTATGTTATCCCGATACTTCGTATATGGTTCCTATCCGTATCAGATACATATCGTATTATGGTATCAATATCGTATCGTATCACCTGATATCCGTATCATGTTAAAATTGTCGTATTGTCGTATTTCGTATCATATCCGATACGATACGATACATGTACCCATATTCATGCAACATAGCATGGCACGCATACGCAAGCGTACTGGACATGTCCAGTGCGTTAATACATCGCATCACAAACACATGTGTGCATGGTTCTTACCATAATATGTAAAATCGGCCGAGTCAGACCGGATGGTGAGACAATTTTAAAATGTTATTTTTCAACGAAAAATCTAGTTGACTCGACCGAGTCAAACAATAATTTTCAACATGATACGGATAATTTTAGTATTTTAGCCGAAAGGTGGTTTGAATACAACACACCATAATGACAATTTTCCTATTATATGCATGCCTCTGGTGTTTGTATTGTTTCCTTGTGAGACTAAGGAAGTTGAGCTCCGGACCGAATTTTTTTTTTTTTTTTGTATTTCTAAAAAAACTTGTTCTAATTGTAATGTTTTTATTATATATATTATATAAGTGGGTTATTTTAGTGTAATATTTTGTCTTAATATAATTTCTTAGCAATATTTTCTCTATTTTGTAGTTTAAAACAAGTTATTGCTAAAAAAAATATGAGTTTTTGATTTAATTTGACCGATTTCGACTGATTCATCCGATTCTAATTTCACGATCAAATAACCTATTCTGATTTTGTTTCCAATTATACGAACCATGTTTCTTACGACTCACACGTAACCATTGATTCGAGTCACTGATAACTCTACCCATGCAAGCACGCTTAGTTAAAACTGTCATGTTTTAATTATTTTCCAAACAAAATGCAGAATGTATGATGATGCATATATATATATATATATATAGTGAGGCTATGCTACGTAATATGCTTAACGCATATATAGATCGGTATCTTCAATTTCTTAAGTTCAAACATAATAGTTCAACATGATCTTCATGTGAAAATGTAATTGTAGATCAAATTAAAAAATTTATATTTTTTAGTAACTTTTTAATATTTTTAAATCGGTGAAAAAACATTTGTTCTAAAGATTCTATACCACTCAAAAAGTAGTGATTTTCTACCATTCTAAAAAAAAAGTACAAAAATTTTAAGCATAGACTACTTAATCTCTCAATCATGTACCCTATCTATTCCCTGTCTCTCCAACTAGGGGTGTTCATCGGTTTAGTTAGATTAAAACCGAAATAAAATAGGCAAACCAAACTTTTATTTTGTTTTCAAAAAATCAATCAAACCGACCGAAATAAATTTATTAACTGAATTAAAATTGAACTGGACAAACCGAACATAATTTCGATTTGTTTGATTTAACTGAAATAAGAAGATTAATCATAAAAATAAACATTTTGGTTAATTTTTTTATTTGTTTTAAGTTGGATTTAAAATATTGTTTGGTTTGATCTAACCGGTTTTAAACTGAACCAAAAAATATATATTATGTCGTAATTTTTGTATTTTTTTTAAATTGTTTGGTTCGGACGGGGATGAGATTAATTTTTTTTATTGGTTCATCTAACTGATTTTAAAAGTTTCTAAACTGAACTGGACTTTTAAACCAATTTTAATAAATGAACTGAACCGATCCATCTAACCGTTTAAAAAAAAACTCTCTTGATTCGGTTTAAAACCGATGAAACCGAACTCAACAAACACCCCTATCTCCAACAAGATATCTCTATCAAATTCTCTCGATCCTAGCTAGCATAAACTTTTAGTTAAAAATATGTAATTAATCAGATTGATCAACAAATATCACCATAAAATATATTATACGTATTCATTCATGTAATTAAATTACTTATGTAGCATGAAAGTGCAAAAGCAGAAAATTATAGTTTGGGAAGATTTTTTAATTATCAAAGTACGTATTTATATATATTGTATTTCGATCCTGTGATTTCACATATGTCTTCGTATATATTTTTAAACTTGGTGATCTTAACTATACACTCATATCACAAAAGGCCACATTAACTAGCTAGGGTTTTATTTATTTTAATTTTTTTTGTTCATATGCCCGGAAGCTCTCAATTAAGGGTGAAAACAGAGCCGATAAACCACTATTCATATCCTTTTTAATTTTCTAGATATAGATACGGATCGGATATTAGCTAACAGATATAGATATGGATACGGATCGGATTGGATATTTATGAAAATAATATTATAAAATATCAAAGTTCATAATATTTATTTAATTTTAATGGTGAATTAATAACAATATTTTTCCATAATATATATTAAAATATATGATATATATTTACTATTCGAATACGGATAATTGAAACGTAAAACTATATATCCATTCGGATATTCAGATATCGGATATCCACATCTAATTTTTCGAATACGGATCGAATACAAATTGGATATTATCCATACCATTTTTACCCCTACTCTCAATTGTTGGTTTTAGTAAGGCATATAATATATTGGCATTATCCTGGGAGAGATGTTGGCTATAGTGCCTTCATAATCGGCCGATGAAAATAAAATAACAAATTCAATTGGATCAAAAGAATTAACAGTTCGTCAGACACTGTGTTAAAATATTAACAATAGAAAATAGTAGGATAATTCGATCTAGCGGGCAATATTCAACTTTTGTATACATATACTTTAAAAATAGTATTCAAACTAAAATTTAAGATTGTAGATATATGTTCTCAATTATTTAAATAGTGCGTGTATCAAAATTTGAGTCAACTTAGAATTTGATTGATGATTTTGTCATGAAGTCATTAAAATCCCACCGTTGAAAATTTTAACTTGTTTGATGAAATGTTAAACATCCTTTAAATCAAATCAAAATTTATATACATCTTATCTAAATAATTAAGAACCCATTTATAATTTTTAGTTTTTTAATTTGAATAATATTTCGAAATATATGTACCATATATAAGACTCATATATATGTAGTATAAAAGTTGGATGTGCGCGCTACACTTATCCAATATTGACAAAATAAACTTTACTTTAATTTGGATCATTTTTTCTTCAAGTATATACACTTTTAAGGGCTTGTTCGGATACATTACTGTGCCCGTGGGAAAAAAAAATCCAGTCTGATTGAATTTTTTTTCCCCACGCGCACAATAAAATTTAGTTCAATTCTTGTGCCCATGCCCATTCCCCTTTGTGCGCCGAACAGGCCCTAAATGAGCAGGATGTAGCAAAAAGTGTATGTCGATCTTTTGCTAAAATTATCATCACTGTTTTTTTTTTTTTGTGAAGTTGGAACCATTCTTGTGTATAGATAACTAATTAAACATCATACAAAAGCACCAACTGGCAATTAATGGTACTGTAGATGAATAAAATCATCTTATTTCGTGACCCATGATTCTAAAACTAAATTCCCCAGACAAGTACAAATGGTACGCAATATTGTAGCTAGCGAATCACATAAATTCAGATAAAGTCTCTTATTAATATGAAAGATTGGTCAACAGACTTCCGTTACGTACGTGTCGATTAATTACCTGCTGCGCCTGCGCTTGTAAAATGCGTGCCTTGCCTCAGAGATCTGGTCATCTGAATTTGTTTGTTTGTGTGAGAGAGAGAGAGATCTAGAGAGAGATATAGAGAGGGCACTGTTCATGAACAGTAAAGCAGATGGTATTGTGGTGTAAACTCTAGTCAGCTTATTGATGCAAATGTGGGGATGTAACCCAACTATTTATATTCTTAATAAATCAGATTGGCAGCCCCTGCCGACTATTTCCAAAAAAAAAAAAAAAAACAGAGAGAGAGAGAGAGAGAGAGAGAGAGAGAGAGAGAGAGGGAATGATTACACTGCGCAGGTGTTAGTACAAAAGTACTTCCATTCAGACTTGTCTATAACTCCATGCACCACCCCTTTCTCAAAGATTAATTCAAGACAATTGTCAATGAATACCTAAACTTCTCCTTGCTCTTTGTTTTTACTTTTCACATCTATCTTGCTACCTCTTCTTCTACTTTCTGAAAAACATCACAACTTTTACATGGAGAAATATGGCAATATAGTTACCAGCAAAGGCGAAGATGATCAGCCATGGAAATACAACCATAGGAGAGGGGCTGCTGGTATGTATTCTAATGGCGTAATTGGAGGTTTCTCATGGCCACCCCGGTCATACGGTTGTAGCTTTTGCAAGAGAGAGTTTAGGTCTGCTCAAGCTCTAGGCGGGCACATGAATGTGCACAGAAGAGAGAGAGCAAGACTGAGACAGTACTCCCCTCCATGGGAAACAACTCCTCCAAACCCTAATCCTAACATAAACCACACAAAAACCTTCATACCAAACCTCAACCTTGCACCAACATCTCCTCCTTTCCCTCTGTGCTCTCCTGCCTCTCCACCACCGACGATTAGAAACACTACCCAAGAGCAAGTAAAGTTCTCTCTCTTTGGCCACCATTATACCTTATCAAAATCTCGTCTACCATTTGGAGAAGTGACGATAAGAGATCTCGTTGTAGAGGATTACAAAGATCACCTGGAGGATGGCTTGGATTTAGAGCTTAGGTTGGGGTTCTCTTAAAGAGATAATTAGCTAAATATTTGCTTCTATATTAGTTGTTTTTCCTATATATGCATTGCTTCTAATTGTGCTGAGCTTTCATTTTGCATCCTGAAATGATCTTGTCCAAGACTCGAGCTGCATTAGCTATTAATTAATATTGTGTTGTCTCTACTTGTATTTATAATTAGAATGCTGGTTAATTACCTGAGTGTTAGCTTCTTCAATTTATTTTTCTCCCTTTATATTTATATATATGTATAATTACAAATGGAGCTCTATGTACTGGTTCCATGGTTTCTACTAAAAAATGATTTCAATTGGCAGAGTCTATCTAGGCATCATGTTGTCAAATAAGTTTGTCGTTCGCTGATATTTTTGCCACTTTGTTTATTGCTCTATGTTCTAGCTACCTGCAGTTTATTTTTTCTATGAAATTTCTTGTTTAATTAGAGGAAGTTTAATTGAAGGTTGTCTGGCAACGAGCTAGGCAAATAGCTCTTCATGTAGGCTACTCTAAGCAGTATATATCATCACTGGACTTCATGAAAGATTCAGGTAGATCGTACTCAATTACGGTTTCTCCGTTTGTCTTAATTTCATGTAGGCCTTGGTTAAGTAGCTTCTTTTGACATGTGACATCGCTTTGTAATGATTTCTCTGTGGAAATCGATCGTTGCTATTTTTCTTCTTGAATGAAATGTGCCATGAATTACTTTAACCGTGAAATTTGCAAAAGGAATGTCACAAACTAGATAAATATATTATATGACCTGTTCTTTTGTTATTTTCTGATATATTCAACTATATTGAAAGCATAATATTTTTTTTTTTTTTACAAATGTTATAATGCAACTTAGCTATTTCTACATTAAATTAGTGAATTCGCAGCAAAGAGAAATATCAGGGAGTCTTATTTTTACTGAGTATTAGCTAATTAAATTTATAAGTAATTTTTTTGAAGGTTTTTGATCTCTAATTAAATGCATGCATTGTTCGTTGTGTTATTATGTATATTTGTCGGACTTCTCAATTTTAAACTTTAAAATTCATTTAGTGTTTCTCAAGATAAATATCATTCTTTTTTTCATTTCTTTTTACCAATTACCGATCCCCACCCCCCACCCCCCCCCCCCCCCACCCCCCCACACACACACACACACACACACATGTCGTGTTTCCTGATCAATCTACAGATCAAATCAGCATCATATATATATGTATGTTTTTATATTATTTTATTTTGAGTACATTGGATTGGTTTATATATTACATATACCACATTGTCACATTTTATAAACTTCCGATCATAGGAAATATGAAGATCTGCTAAACATGATGATCCAGAAGAGCATTTTTTTCTGATCAGACAAGAGACCCACAAAAAAATTGTGAGTCAAATGTAATTAGTCTTTTAGTGTATTGAAGGAAGTGAAAATTTTGAGATTACCTACTTGTCAATTAATTGATGATTTAATCCCAACCATCTTCAATATATTGTGTATTTGTGTATGCACATTTTTTCTCAGTATCACAGTATATTTTCTCTCATTACATCTATTATCATCTCTTTTTTTCCTTCTCATTATTGAAATGTTTTTATGTCATCATGTCTATTATCATGTGATGTCATGTTTATGTTATCTGTTGTACAATGGGTTTTCCTGAAATCAAAGTTAAAGTTTCAGAATATTTTGAGCTTCAGCTACAAAATTAAAAGACTCTCTTCATTCCACTGCAAGGTGATCTGTATGGTGAAACAAAAATAAAATCTTATAAATAACATGGTGTTGCGCCCTGGGGATCTAAGAACTCGTATCTGCCAGTATATTCTTTTAAATTTTGATACCCTGATAGTGGCTAATCTGCCAGTATATTCAAACTAGAATAGAAGTGTCCTATCATTCTTTCCGTCCGATCCGCTACATACTATCTAAAATATATAGATCAGAATATTAAAATGACCTGTTGCCGCATTATTTATTTGCGGTGAGGAGTATGCGAGGGGATGTAGGCAGGATTGATCTAAGCCACGGATTCATACCTTATCCGAGCCGTAGGATGCAAGTATCCAATTAGTGTACATCGGTATTTTGCAGCAGATCATATGTACCGTTTACATCAGGTGAATTAATTTCTGCTTAATCAATTAGTTCCTCCTTAAACATGACTAAACGTGTTAAAAAAGTAGGATATAATATGGTTCTGAAACTCGGAATCGGAATCGGAATCGGATTCTTGACTGTGGAATCGAAATCGGAATAGGATGAATCGGCCGGAATCGGCCGAGTTGACTCAGAAACTCGGATTTTTTTGGCTGAAGCTTGTTTTGTAGCCAAAATGTAGGAAAAAATTGGTAAAAAAATAATTTGTAGAAAAACTATATTTATACAAAATATTACACTCAAATAATCCAGTAATTATATAATATAATACAATAATTACATATAGAATACACTTTTTATTGTCAGAAATTATGCCGAGCTGACAGGATCATCTCATCGTCCTCTGTATTAAAATACGAACGGGGATATTGTTGTATCTATTTCAAATTAAATAACAAGATATTATAAATTACTTATAATGTCGAATAAAATAATAGAGAACAAAATTAGTAATTAACTTAGATTTGTATACTAATATTTAACTAACAAAAAATATGTACTATTCTAACATTAATATGTACTATTCTAACAAAATTAGTAATTAACTTAGATTTGTATGACTCCAGCTTGTATGCAACTCTCCAGCTGTATGACTTGGCCATTTTACAAACATCTTTTTACATAAAATAATTTTAATCACAGTTTTAATGGCTGGCTTAGCCAAAACTCGGTTAAAACTCGGTCAAACTCGGTCTGACTCGGCCTGAAAATTGGCTAACTCGGCCGAGTCAAACACTGTTCAACCGAGTTTTGCTGAAAAACTCGCATGGGCGCGAGACTCGGGTGAAAATCGGATCGGACGCGGCCGATTCCGAGTTGACTCTATATATATATATATATATATATATATATATATATATATATATATATATAGAATTACCCCATGTTTGTTACAAATTCTACTACTATAAACTACCCCATGCATGTTTGTTACTTCTGTGAGAAATTAATTACCTAAATTTACCACACAGTCTAAATATTGGTTAATTAGTAAATGAAATATTTCCGAGCCTTAGTGTCCCACAACAAGCTATGGTCCAAAGTCAGGTTCATAGATTGCAGCTTGTTCTTGGAGAACAGCAAGACATGACGGTTGAGAATTGAAAAGACTTGAGAGGAAATCAGGCGGTTTAGAGAAAAAAGAATAAACATCTTGTACATACCACAACCAATAGTACAAATCCAAACCTAGCTAAACATATCTATGTCACTACTACAAAAAAACAAGGTTTACTATCACCCTTACCATCGTTTGTCCTTCCGCACGGATGGTGTATGTAACCAGTAGTAGCGCTATAATTACTTTGAACTTTTTACCGACTGTTGGGTCAAACCAACCGATGGCGTTGATGCCTGCCCTCCTTTGTCATCAGTTAACTTTTAAGTACAATTAGTATTGAGAGACTCTTCAACTTTGGTTTGGCTTAACGGACGATGGCATTGTGGGTGTGACTTTTCTCATGTGTTGTGTTACATGATCCGTTGGTGTTGGATTGATCAACACTGACTGATATCCTTACTGAACCGATGGTGATATTTTTGAGTGGCATCGGTGGTAAAAAAATGGAACCTAGGTCATGCAGGTACATCAATTTAACCAATGGTGTTCTCCAGACATAAAAAGGCGAGTCCTTAGTAATTTTATCTCCCAGCCATCTCCCTGTGAGCGAATTTAAAGTTAGCAGCCGTTTGTCTGTGCACAAATTTAAGACGCTATATGATCAGCATGCCACATTAATTTCTCAATCATTTGGATTTAAGACGCCACCCCCTTCACATTACTCTCTCGAAGTTAATTTTTTTTGTGATGTATTTATTATTTATTTTTCTATTATTTTGTTAATTTTGTGTCATTTAACTTTGTGTTATTTTATTAGTTTGGCCGAATATTGTATTGTTTTGTATTGTATTGTGATACATATTGTCCCGAACATCATGAATTAGGTTGCCTTTTAGGTCGATGCCCGTTCAAAATTAATCCGATAGAGATTAATTTTGAATAGTCTCTGTTTTGGGACTACTCTTTGAATGCTTTCGTCTCATCTACGGTGTGAACAAATGTAAGCTGATTTAGTATTTAAGAAAGCTTTGGGTGCATTTCTCCTTATTGTTCCCACGAGTACGTATTGTTCATTTCTGTGTCTAAACGACCGGAGGTGGATCTGATATGTACTTGGGAAGCAAAGGGGAAATGTTGCCAAATTTTCTTAAATGCTAAATCTGCTTACATTTGTTCACTACTGAGACGTAGCAATCAAAGAGTGGGTTAGGATTGTGCACCGGCCCACTATATGTAAGCCCTAATGGAAATGCCAAGACGAGTACCTAATCTTGTTCTTGTTTTATATTTTTATGTGCAGATATGGATCGGATTGGATGTATGAACCACAGCGTAATAGTCCTGAGTTATGAAGGGTGTTGATCGTTTTATAAAATTTGCTGAGAAAAATAGAGAATGTTGAGATATTTGTATGTTTACGTGTTTTCGGAGTTCGTTAGGGGCCTATTGGTAAATAGGACATTACGGGATAATCTAGGGTGTTATATGTAAAAGTGAGTTGTAAGGCTTATATAAGCCTGAAACCATTAAGCAATAAAGTAATCTTTTTTGGCTCATTTCTCAATTTGGTATCAGAGCCTTGTTAATTAGGTTTAGGGTTAGCTCCAGTAAAACCCGCTACTGTAGCAATCCGCTACTGTAGCGCCACTTACAGCCGATGCCACTGCCTGGGTCAGCACAACCGCCGCCAGGGTCGATTGCCGTCGCCAGGCCGCCGCCAGGTCGCCAAGGGCAGATCCGCCTCTGCTAGGGTTTAGCCGCCGCCAGATCCGCCTCTGCTGAGGTTCGGGCCGGCGATCTAGGGGCCCCTCTGCCTAGCTACGGTGTCGCCTAGCTCCGCCTGGCCTCCGCCTAGCTCCACCTGGCCTCCGCCTAGCCACCTTAGTGGTTCCGTCGATCTGCCACCCATAGACCGATCAGCCATTTCTCCCTTCTTCAAGACCGATAAGCCATTTCTCTCTCTTTACCTAGCTGCCACTCTCTAGTTCGGTCTCTCTCTCTCTTTTCTCTCTTTTAGAGGCAGTTTTGTTCTTTTGGTGATTGTTGATTGATTTGGCCGGCGTGGGGGCTATACTCACGATACCCGAGAAACGAGTTTAGATTGGTTGATCAGGTCGTTTGAGCTCGAATCTTGATGAGTTAAGATCAAGATCGGGCTAAAAGAAAGGGAAAGAGGTTAGAGGTGATGAGGATCTAGATCTTGAGGGTACAAGATCGGGTCTTGAGGAAGAAGAAAGAGTTTTTGAGTAAAACTGAGTGTGTAGATTGAGTTTGTTCGATGGCTCACTCGGATTCGGGCAAGGAGGCCAAGAATCCCATCGGAGGAGGCTTTGGGGAAGCTGAGTGGGGATGAGATCACTATGCTGATGAGAGCATTCAAGGTGGCTGCTAGTGAGAGTGCGCCGAGGCCAGCACCGAGGGTGGAGTTACCACCGATTGATGTGAAACTCGATGGTCCAGCTTCGTATTTGAGCTGGTCGCGTTGGGTAAGGTACACTCTGGTAGGAGGAAACTGGAGGGGTACTTGACTGGAGCGATCACTGAGCCGGCAGAGGGGGACTCCGGCATGGGATGAGTGGAG
>JAJGRW010001033.1:936538-1045880 GCA_025461045.1 Carex parvula | reverse complement strand
AAAACATACCAATGCTTCATGTTGTGAGACGAAAGCGTGCAACATGAGTGATAACTTCTAATTGTGCCAAGACATGTTTTGTGATTTTCTGTATATTTTTTTTCTTCAGATATCAGTTAAGAGACAAGGAAGCTGAGTGCAGAGAAAAGGACATGCTTATCAATGAACTAAAGGCGAAAGATGTTAGACACCTTGAAGCACAGTCTGGAGAGCATCTCAATGAGGTCAGAACCCCAATTCTTGATTTAGTTTGTGAATGTGCGCTTGTCTTTTGTGAAGTTTAAACTTTCATTGCTTGCCTTCAAATTATAAATGCTTGCTGACTTTCTCTATTTTATCTTTTCTTGTTGTAGGTTATCTCTTTGAGGAACAATGAAACAAGTTATTTTAAGTCTATGGTGAATTTCCTTGATTTGTTTCTTGATTTGATAGCGCTTTCAAAGTGATTCATCTATCTTGTTTAGAAGTAAAACCCAAGAACATTTTGTTGGAAGACCATAGAACAATCCTCAGCAATGTGGTAATTACTATCTTTTTGAGATGTTACATTTTTACTTAGTTTTGTTGTTTATTATTTTCTCCATAGGTTTCTGAAGCAAATGATGGCGCAAAATCTAGAAATGACATGGAAATTATTAATGTGGATTCCGATGACTCAGACTTTGTTGCTTGTTATCCAGCGGATGAAGAGTCAGACATGGTCACCACCATAAAAAGAACACACAAAAAGAATAGAAAAGTAACTGTTGAAATTATTAATGTCGGATGAAGAAACCGCACGAGATGATGAAGAACACATAAAAAGAATAGAAAGGCATATTTTTGGAGTTCAGCAGTAGCTCAAACTTGATTGAGTAACTTGCTTTTATGTTTACTTTTTGGATTGCATGGTTGTTTTGATCACCAGTATCAGGTGTGTGGTCTCACAACTACTCTTTGATAGTTCTTGTAATTATACTTTCCTATCAATGGAATGGGTTTTGCCTCTTTTGAAAAAAAAGAAAGAAACCGCACGAGATGGATTGGCGGCTCTCATTTTTATGGATCCTTTGGCAACTATTGCTTTAGTTTTAGGACAGTTAAGCTTAAGATGGACACTGACAGTGGTCCAGGGCAGTTAAACTATTTATGATGAACAAATTGATTTGATTTCCTTTCCTTAAAATTAAAAAAAAATAGAAAATCATGTATTTTCAAATGGGCTTAATTTGTCAATACATCCATTAAATTGATATCACCTGAACGGCTGAACCTGAAGTAACATGATATTTGGTTAGAGATGGTGACTGTCGAATGTACTCGAGCAGGAAGCCAACACAAGTACACTGATTGAACGGTCAGACTCTAAACTCAAGTATTCTGTTACCTGAGAGTATAGAGCATTATTTTTACCTGAGAGTATAGAGCATTATTCTGTTACCTGAGAGTATAGAGCATTATTTTTGCCAGATGCTTTAATGATGGATGCATGCATGTTTGATGAAACGCACAACCCGCAATGTAGTTTTCTGTACTATGTGTGTAATAATGTAAGTTCCGATCAAAGAATTCGTTGTTCAAGACATGGTTCACTCCGATCTCCTCGGACTGAAATTATTAACACTAAGTGAAATCAAAACATTTTGCCCAATGCACAGTATAAACAATGGTAGCAGAAATATTTATTTACAAGTTTTTGTTTAATTTTTTTTTTTAAATTAAATTTTGAGTTTTGTGGGGCATTGTTAGAAATATATTTTGAAAACACAAAATTTATATAAATAAATACTTATTTTAATATTAATGTTTTTAAACTTTATGAATTGTGGAGCTATTTGTAACTTAATTTCATTGATCCAATTTCTACATAGAAGTTTATTGTTGTCGCCACAGAAGATCGAATCAATAATATATGCTGGTGATCAATGCAATATTTAAAGGCAAATAAATTATGAATTGTGTCAGCTTTAAAATCATTCAATTCATTCAATTGAATTTATCCGTTTGAGCTATTATATGACTCATTCATTATCATTATTATTTGAAACGATAATGTATAATGAATGTGAATTTGAATGTCATAAATACACATATTTGCCTATAAATAATATATGATATTTGAAGAACATTATCTATCGATCCAACAATTCACATACGTACTCTCTTTCTCTTAGCTCCATAATTCATAAATTCAATTTCTATTCTCCCACAAACAAATATTTTCTTTAGAGAAAACATATTATTTTGCTATCATTGTTGAAAGAAGCTATATCAACCTCTACAACGGTTGCGCCCGCCGGCAGAGGAATACCGGCATAACTTGGGGTAAGCTTAACTGATTATTCCTGCACTTAGGATGGGAAGTTGCCTTAGGTCCGCATTTTGCAGCTCTAGGTAATAAAGTTTTAAATATATTCTTAATTATCTTTTTAATATAATTGATATTTATTTTATTGATAATATTTATGTATTTTTTCCAACAGTTTCTGGAAGTCATCCATGCGGAGGTTGAGATTAGTGAAGGTGTTGGTCCAAGTGGTATTGAGCTCCACCATGTAGTCCATGAGTTGTTGATTGGAGGGGCCGGCTTGTGCGGCTTGGGCGGCTGGTGCAGCCTCGTCTTTTGCTTTGTTGAAACGAATTCCCTTCAGGATCTCATAGACAGTAGAACCAATACAGAGGATGAGGAGACTCAGCCTGATCCCCTGCAAATGGGGATAGCTGCAGATAAGATAACCTACCCAGAATAATCGGACCAGTTGCTCCAATGACTTTCGTAGTTCCCAAGTGGAATCACCAAGTATACGCATGATCTCGATGATCACCATCCAGAAAAGAATAGTTTGAGCTCTTACTTCTAGTTTATATTGCTGGGCTTGTGAGTACATGTAAGACATGAGTGGGAGGAAAAGGGCATAAGACGAGGATAGTAAGAGGCTCGCGAATTTATCACCTATTGATCCAATCACCGATTGCAAATTTAGCCACAACGCACAAAATGCTATGACCAAGCAGGTGATAAACATTAAGATCTCGGCCCCAACCTCGGTCATGTAATAATATTTCTGGCCGTTCACCATGGCTACAAGTTTTGTCTAGGCTTTGTTCGATCGGTTCTTCTTAATCAATTAAGGGTGACGGGGTCGTTTATCTTGTTGCAGTTTAGAACCCAAATTGAGTGGATTGTTTTGGATGATGTCTTGATGCCTGTTAGGATTGATCAAGATATTTGGTTAATTATCTTGGCACGCTTAAGAATAGAATTGTGAAGTTTTGAGTATTGGGTCATACTATGTTTGACTTGGCATCTCTTATTTAAGGTTTATGCATGCTTATATTAAAGCCATTTGTAGAGAGAGCAAATTAAAGCCATTTCTTTCGTTGGATCTGGGCATGGAATCCAAGTAATTTGATTCGGACAGCAAATTAAAGTAGGTGCCTGCCTTCACGTTTTGTTTTGCAAGATGCTTTAAGATGGATGCATGGTTGATGAAAAGAGCAGGGGGGCAAGCAGAAAAATAAGTTTATCAAAAGAAGAGGTAAAAATCAAAACGCCTAAAAATTGGTGCTAGAGAAAATTAAGGATATATTTTCTCTTGAATCAAAAATCTCAATTAATTGATGAAAATTAAGCACAGCTTATATCCAACTTTTAGGGTACTATTTGACATGGTTGCAGTTTAGAACCCAAATATATCTTACTAGTTCTGGCTTCTGGGCATGGAATCAAGATAATTTTAAATGGACAGCAAAGTAAAAGCTAAAGGAAGATGCCTTTCTTGTTTATATTAATAAGAAATATGTTCCTTTCTAACATCTCTAAATCCTTTAAGTTCAAACACCGTGAACATATTATTAGGGCATGGAATCAGGATAATTTTAAATGGACAGCAAAGTAAAAGCTAAAGGAAGATGCCTTTCTTGTTTATATGAAACAGGATACTGTAAGATGCACTTGTTGTTGACAGGATAGCGTTTTGATCATGAAAACTCGGTGCCCTAGGCATCGATACTTCCTTCTCATCATGCAATCATCCTATACAATTGTAATGTGACAGGACATTCACCAAATAAATGCCTCAGTACTGATTCTGAATTGCACTTACACATAACACATCTGTTCACCCTCGACCAACCTCTTTTGACGAGATTATCAATCATATCGTCAGAATTCTGTTGAGATTCATTATCCACGCAAAAACCTTCATTCTTGGTGGGACTTGGAGCTTCCATATGTTGTGGATACTATTAATAATTGCAGATCCTTGCATCATGTTTTGGTACGCTGAGTTAACGGTGAATTGTCCATTTGTTAGCCATTTCCAACTTGCATCATCTTTATTGCCTTCTTGTAATGAAATTGTTGGCAGTATGCGTCTCTGAATGTGCTGCATGCATCTCTTCTGTGGCCTTCTCTGATAATACATTTCTAAAGAGGGACTCAAAAGAAGGTGTATTGATAGCCATTTGTAGTGTTGCTAATTCATGAACATCAATAGCATATATATGATCGTATAAGCTCGGAAACTCATATTTGAAAATACCAAATCCCCAATCCTGTTGCCAAAAATATATTCTCATTCCATCTTCAGGAATTAGTTTGACCGATATATCAAAAAAAGGAAAAGCCTGCTTCAGTGTCTTAGAAAAAAAAAATCTTTGCTATTGACAAGTTCTTTGCTGCCCAACCTGTCAGTCTTGAGATAAATTAACCTTTGAAACAGTGGGAAGTAAAGCCGTTTTACACAATTTCTGGCTTGATAATGGCATACCTAAATAGGTCATAGGAAATGTGCCCAATCTACATCCCATCATTTGAGCTAATACATGACCTTGATTTCTGGATCCCTTGTCAAGATTATTTCTCATTTGGAGATTGATTACCAACACTGACCATTTGCTACGAGTTTCTTGAACCATTGGGAGATATTTTTTAATTTCCAAATGAGTAGTTTTTTTTACTTTTGACATTTAGATATATGCTTATGTAAGCATCAGATTAGAAAAATTACTCAATTAGAAGGCTAATATTTTTCTAAAACATGCTACATATTTTTTCTTTTTTTAAAAAAGAGGTAAAATAGGTATTTTAATATTTTAAAAATGAGTCTTAATATATAGAAAAGACAATAAAATTGATAAATTTGAGAATATTTGAAATTTAGAAGGCTAAATATGATATTGTGAACTATAGAAGGAGAAATAAGTAATTTCAAAGTTTTTGAAAGATATTCATGACACTCCCCCAAAAAACTATGTATCAAGTCAAGTCAAGAACAATATATCTTGCTTCCATCCAGGGAAAGAAGAAAAGAAGAAAGACAAATGGTAGTAATTAATAGAAAAGAAGAAAGACAAATGGTAAGATTACAGTAATATTTATATTGGTAGTAAGATCGGTAGGATTTCTACCGATCTAAACCATTTTTTTTTTTAATTGTTCATATTAGATCCAATATTTCTCCAACCACATGTATAAATGAACCACCAATTTTTGATTTATCAACTCACAATTTTAATCAATGGAAAATGCAATGATTGATTATTTTAAGGTCAATAACGTTTGGGACATTATAAATAAAGGTTATGTACAATAGTTTGATCACCAAAATGAATTGACCGAAGAATCCAAACTTGAAAAGTTAGACAATCATTATGCATAGTTAATTATTCTTAATTATGTTAGTGAGTTAATTGATGTTGTATATAATAATGTATTAAATGCCCACAAGATGTGGGATGAAGTCCCAAATTAAGTTGTAGAAATGGTGAAACTCGCCGAAGTGTTTCTTTCTTCCCCTTCCGTCCCTTTCCTTTTAACCAGGGGCGGAACCAAGGCCTAGGCCAGCCTGGGCCTTGGCCCCCCCTTGGCCCAAAAAAATATACAGATATATATATCATCTAAAAACAACTACAACAGTGTAATCAGATTCAATCTGTACAGAATAATATTGTCAAAACGCATCGGGCCGAAAAAATTTCAAATCTGATAACTAGTTAAAACTCGTTAGGCCCCCCCCTTGCCCCTCCTTGGCCCAGAGAAACTAGTTAGGCCCCCCCTACCGATCATTTCTGGTTCCGCCACCGCTTTTAACACATTATTTGTGGAGGGCAGCTTTAGTGTAAATATCAGCACCTGCCCCCATTTACATGACCAAAGGTGTACAAAGTTACAAACTAGGGATGTAATTCATAAGAAAATTAATTAGTACCAAATAATTTAACCAACATATGAGCATGTAAAACAACTTTAAAACGTAACTCCGTTAAAACTGAAAGCACATTCCGATTAGAGATCAAGGCTGAGAAATAAAAATCACAGAACCACCACCATAGATACCTCAAGACAGTTGCCACCAGACAAGTGCAACAGAAAACCATAGTCAATCTAGCCAGCTACTTTTACAAAGCATGAGGAAGAGAAAATTATAAACACCGGTTTTTACTAATGACAAAAAAACTGGAAAGCCAACTCGGACAAATCATCTACAACTCAAGCACATATTATATATAACTTATCTTAAAAAATGGATATCCTTTGTTTTCATAAACAAATCTTAAAAAGTTGGCAAAAGAGGTCATACCAACTATTACAAAATATTGTCTTAAGCTTAGAAAGTAGTGCTTCCAGGACTGGGAAGCTTCACAACCTTCCCTACAGCCACAGTTTTCCCTACATGAAAATTCAATGACAAAGAATTAAGATAAAATTAATGATGCCAGTAGGAAGGAAAAATATCAAAATGTCAGATTGCTTTTTTCACCTTCGCTCCGAAGGGTGAACCTTCCAAGCTGAGGAAAATCAGAGAAATTCTCGATGCATATCAAATTGTTTACCTACAATAAAGAGCACAGCAAGAAGTAAACATCACAAGCATTTACAAGTTTTTTGCTAATATTAAATAAACAAATTCTAATATTTTTTGTTTGTATGTATGTCTGGGAAATAAGTCTTAACCTTGACACGGCAAACAACAACAGCACCATTTTTAACAAAACGAGGCTTTTTTTTGGGCTTTTTCTTCTTTGAGTCATCTTTCTTTCTTTTTGTGTCGATCTCTTCTATGAGCTCCACAATTTCACACTCCTCTACTACCGAGTGGATGTGCAGCACTGCAGGATATCCTGCTGTGTATATAGCCTTTTTCACAAAACAAAAACTTGCACTTTTTAGTTTTCTACAATAGAAATCAGAATAAAAACTCAAAGAAAGTACAACAAACACAAGAAAAAATTAGAACAGAAAGGTAGGCATACATTCTCAAGTTGATCAAGGATCTGCAACTGAGCATGAAATTCAGAAACAGCTGTCACCGGATTAGCTGCATGTCTCAGACAAAGGATAATTAGTCAAAAAATTACCAGAATTCTTGATGCAACTCAGAAAATTAGAAAGAGGGGAGACAGACACAGAGAGGAGATTATAGAAAGAAATATCTATTACTAAAAACTGAATTACAACACTGTGCATAGCATATAAATAGGCTTCAGACACTAAGAGTTACCAATAAACTAAAACAAATCACAATTATACATGAATCCTGACTGCTTAACATACTAGAATCCTCTCAAATTTAACCAGAACATAAGAATACTAGAGAACACTCAAAAAAAACCTATCAACTGCACTTACAATACACAACTTTACTAGGATCCAACATATGTGCTTTTCAATTTGCATCGATCCTTTCGAATATTAACCCAAATAAAAGTGAGACCCAGCATTTCACAAATTTACAACAAACACTTCTTTTATTTAATTTTGGCTAAGAGTACTAGTAGGTGTGAATGCAAAATGTCAACATCTATAATCTTTTACTAGTAGCATAATCTAATTGGAGGTAATCCAATATATCTTGTAACTAGTTGCAAATTGAGAAATGTATAAATATGGGGAAATGCTCGGTCAAGTCATAAATATTTGATAAGCACACTCAGTACTGGGTACATATAAATAAGTAATTAAGCACTCAGAATTCCACCCATACAGGCAAAAAAGATAAAATAGATAGATAGATGGGGGGAGAGAGAGAGAGCATACAAATGCTAGAGAGCACAAAACCAGATAGAACATCCTCTTCTTCAATGCCAGACAACTTGACCCTCACATTCTCTGCAGGGCCCGCTTGTCTGACTTCATTTTCATCACAGTATACCGATAGTACCTTCACATTTGCCTGTTTAATAAATAATTATTAGCCTTAATTGCTACATAAATTATATAGAAACAGATTACAAAAATGAACTACACAATACTTTGTTTGGCATGACGAGTAAGTTATCTCCTTTTTTGATTGAACCAGATTCTATCTTTCCCATCACAATAGTTCCCATATCCTTGTATTTATCAATTATCGGCATCCTGAATTTTGAAAAAAGAAAAATGTGAGCCGAAGCAAAGCCAGTGACATAATAAAGCATAAGTTATCTACAGACATAAGAAAGGATGTGAGGAAGGTCAGATTTCCTTTCATTTGCCTGAATGATCATATTTTGGTAAAATTAAACTATATTTATGTTCCAATTTTCAGTTTATATGTAAGTTCAGTTGTATATGTAAATAAACCAGCATACTAGTAAATTATGAAAGTAATACTAAAAGAATGACAACTGAACAGACAGATAGTAAGCAAACAGACAAAAAAAGGGTTCAAATGTAAAATAAGAAGTACATATCATGCACCTTACTGGGCCTTTAGGGTCTCTCAAGGGAACCTCAATTTTGTCCAAGACCTCAAAAAGGCAATGGCCATCAAACCAACCACATGTTTTCTTGTCTAACCGGTCTTTAATATTTGACCCCATCAAACCAGAGATAGGCAGGAATTGAACATCTGTTATTTCAATTACATTGAGAATAAACCAAATGCATGATAAGAGACTAATAAAGTACCAAAATTTGAAATTGATACTGGTATAAAAATACTTTAGGTTAGGTTAGGGATGTTACCTTTCTTGACAATATAACCAGAAGTTTTGAGGAAAGGAGACATCTTTGATTCGATCTCATCGTATCTAAAAGAAAAACAGGAAATTGTCAAACACTTATAAACTACACTATGGGGGAAGAAAAGGGACAAGACATGATGAAAGTAACCTTGACTTGGCCCAGTTAACAGTAGGATCATCCATCTTATTAACCACCACAACTAATTTGGCCACACCAAGTGTTTTGGCAAGAAGCACATGCTCCCTTGTCTGGCCACCCTTTTCATATCCCGTCTCAAATTCACCTTTTCTTGCAGATATGACCTTCATTGAGAAAGGAAAAGAGAAGGATTAGGCAATAAATGCTCAAGCACCAAAACTATACACGTGTATCCACGCACACAGACACAAACACACACGTGTGTGCTCAACCATCAAATAAATAATTGAATAAATAGACGGATAATATATGCTCACCAAAACACCTATATCAGCTTGGGATGCACCGCTTATCATGTTAGGGACATAGCTCTTGTGTCCCTGAATGTTTTAAAAAGACTAGAATAGTAAGACTTTATTTTGATATACTATCTCCCCAAAAACATTGAGGAATGGGATTTATTCTGTTAGAAAAAAATAAAAGTCTGGTAGGGTACCTTTTGGATAGTCAAAGGAATAGTACTATTCAGGTTAGAGAGCTCAGTTCGCTATGCCACCTAAAGGCAGGGTTTGCAAAATAGCAGTACCCGGCACTATCCTAAAACCCTTGATTGAGCGTTTGGATTACAAGCAAAACAGAATATTCTGAGAATAGAACTATATAGCATTTGCTATCCTTACTACAGTTCGCATACACAAATAAGGCTCAGTCTTTGCTCAATCAAAGAGCACCGTTTTAATTATTTCCGAAATAAACTAGGACAGTATTTGAAGAAACATAAAGAGAATGAAAGCAACATGGATAAGAAAGAAAATTACTGGGGCATCAAGAATAGTGAATCTTGTGGTCTCTGTCTCAAAGTGGGCCCTCCCCACCTCAACAGTTTTGCCCTAGAGCAACATAATAAAAAAGAAAAGAAAATAAACTTTGTCATACATGTAAGATATGCTATCATTTTTCCACACCAAAATTGCTTGCAAGAATTAAATACAACACCTTGACACGTTCTTCCTCATTAGTATCCATAATATATGCCATGTACCTAGGAACCGCAGAAATACCATTACATTGCAGCATTTCCAATAAAAGACAAAATAAATTGATTCCAAGAGAATAAATAAAAGCACACCAACTCTCTCTGCTTTTTTCTTTGGCTTCCTTCTCATACTTCTGGATTGTTCTGTCATCCACCTGGCCACTTAAGAAAAGTATCTGACCTCCAGTCGTTGACTTACCAGCATCTGCATGGATAGAAAACAATTAAAGCAAACAATGGAATGTGCGTTTTTTTTTTGTCATCTATTTGTTGGGATATGGTGCTGCATTACCATAAGAAACTTACCAACATGACCAATGAAAACAACATTCAAGTGCCTCTTCTTGTCCTCTTCGTTATCTTCTTCAGCTTCTGGCTCCTCAACAGGAACCACTTCTTTCACTTTTCCTGATAAATTGGAATAGAGCTTTCTGTAATCAGCACTTCAATATTTGAAAATAACACCACAATTTCTCATACTTCCAATTGACATCTGAACATCCATATGGTGTTTTAATGTTATTTAATACCGAGCTTTGTGGTAGAGTATTTATTTCAACAACTAAACTATATGTCATTGAATTGAACCTAATTCCCACAAACTTGGAACCGACCTTATATTTACCAACTAGAACTAAAGTTTGACAAACTGTCAGAAATTTCAGACAATACTCTTTTCAGTGACACTATCAGCGAGATTAGTTGGTAATTGTAAATATCAATGAACAAACAAAAAAAAAAACATGGGAGCTAATATCAATTGAGTCGGAAATTATTTGCAAAAGACAACAATTTACCTTTTGTTCGCAACTCCAGGGATTGAACACCAGCCTCAATTTCCTTTACATCTGATAGCATAATGCAGAGCTGATGTCAGCAGAGATAAAACCTTGGTTTTTTTTTTTTTTTTTTTTTTTTTTTTTATGAACGTGGCCATGTGCTATGAGATAGAATCAAGCCTATGATGCATCTTGTGATAATAAGATGCTGTTGTGAAAAAAAAAAAAATTATGCCCTTTTTGAAGCATTTTAAGTAATGAATCTTTCAACGTGCTCGTTGAAATGTACATTTGAACTAAATAACTAATTACATGATGTAAGAAAAAGAGACATTACAAATAAGAAGTTCAAGTAGTGTGAAGTACATAAGAGCCACTAAAAAGAGCTTCTTGTCAGGCACCATATTTTATGGCAGAATATAACTAGCATTCATAATTAGTACCAATCTCCATATGCACATGCAATTACATATCATTGTATAGAAAAGAACTTGGTGGTAACACAAGACATGTATGCAGAGAAGCAACTACAATTTGATAATTACAAATGATAATTAACTGAAACGAAACAGATACAGAACAAATGTTAAGGATAAATTCCAACAGATGTCAGTTGGAAAGATCCTACACAATTCCTGAGAAAACAAAACAAATTGTTGAAGAAAGCTAAGAGAATTATCATACCTTCAGGTGCGGGAGTTATGGTTTCAGTTTCAATCTGCGTCGGCTCGGTAACAGCCACGCCGTCATCATCTCGGCTCCAGTCGCCTTCATCATCGTTTCCGACAGCTTCTACGGTAGCAGCGGTGGATGGTGCATGAGAGTTAATCTCAACCGTCGGTTCCGTCTCCATCGTAGATCGGTGGTCGTTTGTTTGCTTTTATCTCCTTTTATTTTCTCTTATTCTATGTTGCTTCTTCCCTTCTCTGGTTTTGGTTTTGGGTTTACAGCCGCAGTTGATCGAGGTGCAAGTGCTAAACCCGGACCGTTCTTTTTACTTGGCACGAATCTCAAAGAAGCCTCCCGTCCGTTTTTTTAGATTGTACCTCGAGAACAGCTTGGGTCCGATGCCCATCGGACTCAAATTTGGGTCTGATGGGTTTAGAAACCGTCCGATCTACTTTAAAATTCGTGCGTACGATTGTAAAGCAGACACGAAAGTTGCGGACGCAAGTTTTAAAGCAGATCGGACGGTCATCGAATCCATCGAACTCACTTTGAGTCCGATGGACATCGGACCCAAATTGGTTCCCAGATACCTTGGGGGACACGGACTCAGGAAGAAGCGCCTTTTATTGTCTCGTTTCCCTGTCTCGTTTCTCTAAGCTGTTGCGGGTCTCTGACAAATAGGTTTTTGGTGTCATTCGGTATGCTTTTCCTATGCGGGACCCAAATTCAGCAGATCCGCACAAGAGAGTTATAGAAAAGGCTATTAAAGAATTCAATTATTAGAGTCGGTTTGGCAATTGCCAACTTGGCTGACACGTTTAGATAGAAATTAAAATAATAAAAAAATGAAATTAGGAATTAGGATAGTGTCATTTTACTATAAATGTGTTTTATATTAAACGAGACATAATTTATAAATAATTGGATATCACCGATAAAACCGGAACTTTTATTCTTTAATTTCTCCATAAATAATTGATCGATGTTCAAATTGTAATAAATTTATAAATAATCTATCTACTTATAAGAATATATATATAGCTGCATTTTTTGTTTCTAAACATCGACACCTATCCAACCACTTTATTATGATCGTGCGGTCTGTATTGCTCCATTAGTCAATATGATCTTAAAATATATAAACTAAAATGTAAATTAGGCAAATACATGCTCATGCATACTTTCTTATTTTCTCGTTTATGACCCTAAATTTTTTTTTTTTCAAATTCTATTCTTTAGGGTTTAGGGTTTAATTAGCAGTTCTTCTTCTGTAATGTATGGTGGCCTCTCACACTGTTCCTCAATTTTACTCTTTCATATGAGAACGGAGTAGGTCTGATGCTCATCGGATCTACTTTTAGGTTCAACGAGCATGATGACTGTCCGATCTAATTTAAAATTATGTGCGCACGAAAATTGAAATAAACTCGCATGAAGTTTAAAGCGTTTCGCACAAATCTTAAAGTAAATCGACAGTGATTAAACCATCAAACCAGAATAAGTCTGATGCCCATCGGACCTACTCTCAAGTGCTTCCACATAGCTACAATGTCGTTCAGTGACACCACATTTTGCGGGTGCCTAATGTACAGTCTTTCTCATATTATGATGTAACTGGCAGCATCTTTTTCGAATGAAAAAGAAACTAGTACAATCCACCCCAAATAAAAGAAAAAAAAATATTAAATTAAAATAAAAAGAATGTAGAACAACTGAAAACACTTAAATCTTTAAGAGAGAAATACCTTTTGCCGTTCCGTCCCCATATAATGGAATTGGTAACAATGAACGTGTACCGCACACCGGATTCCTCTATGTGCCGCCTTATCGAACGACACCTTTCGATGCCCGCATCTCCCGGCTGTAGATCAGTTATGTGATCCACATCAATAAGTATACCCAATGAAATCAGCCTCTGCATGTTTTACCAAAATATAAATCAGTTTTTTAATTATTTATTTGTGGAAGAAGTTTTTTTGCCCCTCACATAGAGAATCTCTAAATCATTTCAATTTGACTTCCAGCATGCTCAGACCTTCGGACGCGACTTGTTACGCCACCGTGTCATCATATGTATCGTTGATTTTCTTTGACCTTCAGACACAACTTTTTTTTTATCTCAGCCCGTAGGCGCACACACACCCACACAACTCACTCCCTAAAGTTGTGCGCAGAGGCAGGATCGAACCTATGCCCTTTCTAACAGAAAGGCTATGCCATAACCACTGTGCTACCACAGTGTTGGCCTACGTTTAAAAAAAAAAAGTCTTTACTTCGGACGCGACTTGTTAAGCCAATTTATCATGATATGTACCGTTGACTTGCTTTGAACTTCGGTCGTAAGTGAAGGAAATGCTCAACATCTAAAATAAAAAAACAAATTGCACACATAAAAAATAATTAAATGGAAGTACATAACTAAAAAAACTAGGGGCATTTTCACGTATACTCCTCAAAATTTTCAAAATTATGTATTTCCCCCTCTAAAGTTAATAATATCATATCTACCCTTCTAAATTTAAAAAACTCACAAATTTACCATTTTATTGTCTTTTCTACTAAAGGTCATTTAAATTTATAAAATACCCGTTTTACCTGTTTTACCCTTTATTAAAAAAAAAAAAGTATATGTAGCATGTTTTAGAAAAATATCAGCTTCCTAATTGATCGATTTCGAAGGGCAAATGAGTAATTTCTTTACTTCTGACACTTACACGGTGACATTTAGATATATACTTATGTAAGTGTCAAATTAGAAAAATTACTCATTTGTTCTCGAAAACCGACCAATTAGAAGACTAATATTTTTCTGAAAGATGCTACATATTTTTTCTTTGTAATAAAGGGTAAAATGGGTAAATTTGAGTTTTTGAAATTTAGAAGGGTAAACTTGATATAATGAACTTTAGAGGGGTGAATACGTAATTTCAAAATTTTTGAAGGGTATATATACATGAATTCCCCAAAAGACTACCGGGTATCAAGTCAAGTCAAGAACAATTTTATTGCTTCCATCCAGTATGTATTGACTCTTCTAGAAAAGCTTTCCATGCCAAACTTGTACCTTACATTCGTCATTAATTATCAACTCTTCTAGATCAATTATATGTATCACATTTCCAACAAAAAAAAGGAAAAGATAAAATAAAAAAGAACTTTGATTATCAAAGAAAAGGATAACTCTAGGTTCTAGAGAGATCATATGAACATTCTCTTTGTCTCTGGTCATTCATATTCGATGAATAATTAGGGTAATCAAAATAAAATTGGATAAGTACAAGGTGCAAATTTGGTATGCAAAATTTTGTGATTGCGACTTGCGGCTGCGGGTGATGTGGATCTGCTCCTTCAGTTGAAAATTGAATATTATTGACATTGCCTGCGTTCTTATTGAGCCTGAAAATTAGCAGTGTTAGCCTCCATTCAATTTTTTTAAAAAATAAATCTATAATTTAATTATTTATTTATTAATATCATTAAAAAAATCGGTGAAATAGAACATATGACAATATGCCTATTAAATAAAGAATAATTATTTCAATCTCCCCACTCTAGTACCCGCATTGTACCTGCAGCAACAATAGAAGAAGGTTGTACTACGGTCCCCACTAATTAGAGGAATGTTATACTATAGTCCTCACTAATTATATGGTCCATTTCTCAGTTTCCACATTCGTCTCTACGTCAACTTTCATAGGTATAATTACTTGGAATATAAAATATTAATACTTGCAAAATAAGATATAAATACTTACATGTGTAACTTGATATAATCATCCTTTTTTCAGTTTCCTAATCGTTTCCGCGTCAACCTTCCTCTAATGAAGTAGTAGGGACCCCATATCCCTCCATCAACATTCCCTAATAGTCTTTGCGTCAACCTTCCTCTAACAAAAATAATTTACCTTATGGGTATAAATAATTATAATACTTGATATTAATACTTTCAGATGTAATCCAGTGTCAAATGTAAAAAAATATTTTTAAGTATAGGTATAAATACTTGCGTAACAACGAGCCCGAAAATACGTCACCATGGATCTCACTTGAAAGAGAAAATTACGTAGAAGATGTTCGTGATTTTAGATTCGCAAAATTTCTCACAGATCGTCAGAAATATAATAGTTAAGGTGTGAATACAATGCTGATACTGGAGGGCGAATACTCATATCAGCTTCGTTAAATAAATTACAACGAGATCATAGAGCAAATTTTTTTTGTTGGGACATATCACGTGCTTATATTTTAAAGTATAATCACATTATTATCTGGAAATTAAAATAATCACCATTTGGATAAGTACAAGGTCAATTCCAATTGCTTGAAAGAGAACAACAGTAAAATCTTCTGAAACATTAGATCAGTAATTTTCAAAGTGGCTTAAAAAATAGTAAAAAAATTTTAAAAAATATAAAATTTGATTTGCAAGTACATATTCATATGAGATCATGTTGAACGGTTCGGATTGACCGTTAGAATTTTGAAAACTCAAAAATTGAACCGTAGCACGGAGGTCCTCTATGCTACGCGTAGCATATTAGCCAGATTCATATTATATATATACAAGCGTGGAAAATCCGAGTAACCTAAGCCCCAAGCCACGCGAAAGAAATTTAAATTCAACAATTCAAAATTCAACTACTTGGCCGGTTGACCATCTCCATGGATTACATCCTAGCTTGATCCTTCACTTGTTCATCTTAATTTTATATATGGGGAATATATGGGAAATATATGTCTCTCTCTATCTATCTATCTATCTATATATAGGAGTTGACTACGGTGCTATGCATAGTATAGAGGGCCTCCGTGCTACGGCTCAATATTTTTGAGTTTTCAAAATTCTAACGGTCGATTCGAACCGTTGAACATGATCTCCATATGAATATGTACTTGCAAACCAAATTTTATATTGTTTACAAATTTTCTTACTATTTTTTTAGATAGGTAGAAAAACACTTGATCTTGAATGGTACAAAATTTTAGATCAAGTGATTTTCTACCTATCTAAAAAATAGTAAAAAAATTCTAAAAAATGTAAAATTTGGTTTGCAAGTACATATTCATATGGAGATCATGTTCAACGATTCGAATCGACCATTAGAATTTTGAAAACTCAAATATTGAGCCGTAGCATGGAGACCCTCTATGGTATGCATAGCATATTAGCAATTTTCTATATATATATATATATATAGAGAGAGAGAGAGAGAATGACTAATATACAAACGCTCAGGAACAAACGGTTTGGTTCTCTGATTTTCAAAGTCCAAACAGTCAATCCAAACCGTTAGATATTCAATCTATATTAAAATGTGTTTGGAGACTAAATTTTACATTTTTTGGAAAAAAATTTACTATTTATTAAGCTAGTTTGAAAACCGCTATTTTTCAATGCTGCAGAAATTTAATAAAAATAGCAGCTTTCAAACCATCTTAATAAATAATAAAAATATTCCAAAAAATGTAAAATTTGATCTCCAAGCACATTTTAATATAAATTGAATATCTAAGGGCCACTAATTTGTAAAAACAGTAAACTAAGGGCCACTTTGAAAAAACACTAATTTGTACACAAACAGTAAACTTTTCTGGACCATTGGATCAGCAATTTTCAAAGTGGCTTAATAACTAGTAAAAAAATTCTAAAAAATGTAAAATTTGGTTTGCAAGTACATATTCATATGGAGATCAGGTTGAACGGTTCGGATCGACCATTAGGATTTTGAAAACTCAAAAAGTGAGCCGTAGCACGGAGGGGCCCTTATATACGCGTAGCATATTAGCAAAATCCTATATATATATATATATATATATATATATATATATATATATATATATATATATATTAATTTTCCGTATTTGTTCCTTATTTAAAAAAAATAAAAAATAAGAAGTACCGGTCAAGTTTAGACCACGACCAGTTGTTAAGTAAGAAAGTCTTTGTAGAGTGCTTAGCCTTTTCCAGGAAAAGACGATGCATGCATCCTGTTATTTTGCATATTACCCATACCTATCTCCATAAATTATTTCAGAACACTTCATTGAAATTCTAGTAATTATATATGAACATACCTAATTTTTGCTTCAGAAGGTAACTTTTTTTTATATATATTTTGAGTAAATTGGAGATTAAGCTACTCAATTATTTAATATTTATAAAAAATATTTTATTTAAGTTTCAAACTTATAACCTCTCATACAGATGACAACAAAAATCAATCAAGTTAAAATTTGACAAGTAGCTAATATATCTTCAAAAATTATGTAACTGTAAACTGTTCTATAAATCATGTTGATTGTATTTTGTAGTGTATTATATAGTTTATTTTATACATTGTACATCACATTTGTATGTTATATTTAATTTATATTAACAACTAATAGACAAACAAAAAAATAAAATAGTTGCCAAAAATAATGTTAGAATAGCAAATTGAATTAAATTAACATGAATAATTTATGCATATTAATTGTAACCAGCGGCCAATAGAAAGTTGGTGGTCATTATCATTATTAACAAAATGGAATATAAAATGTGTTGATCATGAGTTCACTGATAGACCCCCAAAAGAAAATTAATTACCACCAACTAACAATTAATTATAACCAATAACTTTTAACTCTGTTATAAGTGACAACTTTTCAAAAGAGAAAAAAAAAAGTTACTAAGTTTACTAAAAAAAACATATTTGAAAACCTGGTATATATTATCTATATAAACCTCTTTAATTTCATCAACACCCCCCCCCCCCCCCCCCCCCCCCCCCCCCCAAAACAAAAAAACCAAGTAAAACATGTCTCCAAGTCCAAGATCATTTGCTAAGTGGTCATCAAAGAACCAACTCATCAAGACCCAGAGGCCATGGCTGCTGTTCATATCTATCACCTTCCTCCTCTCCATCTTGGCCTTACACCTCGCCTCCTTTGTACTCCGACACGCCAACAACCTCGGCCGAAACTGTTATTCGCCACTGGTGGCTTACACTTCGGTAGTACCGCTGATCAAAAGTCGTCCGAGGATGGCGATTGTTAGTTTGTCAAATCAGGTGCAAGATGCCGTGTGGAAGAACAAAAAAGCGTACACGAAAAAAATGGGTTATCATTTTATCGATGCGAGTTGGATGGTTGATAAAAGCCGACCGCCAAGCTGGAGCAAGATCCTCGCCGTCAAGTCGGCCTTGCGGGATCATGACTGGGTGTTTTGGAATGACGCCGTAAGTTCTTGTTTGATCATGCAATTTTATGATCATCATTTGAAAACAAAATTTCAAGTCAGTTGAAGAAGAATAAGAGTAAATTTAACACTGATATTTGATCAAAAAAAAAAAAAAGTTAACACTGATAATTTGCAATTTTATTGAATATTGTTATGTTTGCAATACTACTGATATATATAATTTGTTTTATTTATTATGCTTTTTGGTTTATTAATAAGTGTTACGCACGGTAACTAGCTAGCTATGAATTTCTTTTTTTTTTGGCGTTTATTACGAGATGATTTATAACTATATATTAATTGTTTGGTTACAAACGGTCTATTTTATTTAAAATAATATATATAGAGATGGGCTATGGTGAGTTGCGAAGTAAGGATCTTGTTTTGCTTTACGCTTATATCTCTGTTTTCAAATACCAAACAGTCGATTCGAACCGCTCAACAATATATCTATATTGACATGTGTTTGCAGACCAAATTTTACATTTTTTGGAAATTTTTTTACTACTTTTTTAGATAGGTAGAAAACCGCTATTTTTTAATGGTTCCGGACCATAAAAAAAGTGATTTTGAAATATTTAAAAAAAATAGTAAAAAAATTCAAAAAAATGTAAAATTTGGTCTCCAAGCACATTTCAATATGGATATCTTGTTGAGCGGTTCGGATCGACTGTTTGGTTTCTGAAAACGGAAATATGAGCATGAAGTAAAACAAGATCCTTACTTCGCAACTCATCATAGCCCATCTCTCTCTCTTTATATATATATATATATATATATATAGAGTATGGCTAATTTACTGCTGGCAGTATTTCGGCCAGCTGCTGCCGGGGCTATATTTAGCCATACGATGTTCAAACAACAAATTCAAACCGTTAGATGTGATCTCTATATTAAAATCTACTTGGTGACCAAATTTTACATTTTTTTGAATTTTTTTACTATTTATTAAGCCACTTTGAAAATTCCAGATCATATGGTCCAGACTGTTTTTATTGTTCACTCGGATCAGCAATTTTCAAAGTGGCTTAATAAATAGTAAAAAAATTCCAAAAAATGTAAAATTTGGTCTCCAAGTAGATTTTAATATAAAGATCACATCTAACGGTTTGGATTTGTTGTTTGAACATCGTATGGCTAAATATAGCCCCGGCAGCAGCTGGCCTAAATGCTGCCAGCAGCAACTTAGCCATACTCTATATATATATATATATATATATATTGGCATACGTTTGTATGGTGTCACGCGGGTAAGAAATTGAACTATTTGCTCGTTCAAACTATAAAATTAGAAGACTAAATATTTCTGTATATATTTTTATTTCTTAATAAAGAATAAAATGAGAATTTACAAATTTAAAATGAGTTTTGATTGAAAAAGATAATAAGTAAATTTAATTTGTGTGTTTTTGAAATTTAGAAGGATAAGTATGATATTACAAATTTTTTTAAGTATATACATGAAATTAACCCTGAATATAATAGGACCTAACATTTATTTTCCTTTATTTTTGTAGGATACCTTGGTGACAAATCCAGAGATATACCTTGTAAGTTACCTCTATCAATTATTATAACAGGGGATGTGACAACAGGGGGTATGTTATATATCAATTATTATAACAGGGGATGTGACAACAGGGGGTACCAAAACCAGACGTCGCTAATTTAATATATTTTTTTTAAATCAGGGTTTAGTCGCAGTTTTATGCCCCCATGTTTCATAATTTGGTCAAATGTTTGCTTATTTCATAATTGTGTTGTAAAAAATGGCCGTTTAGGTCGATTAATCGGCCGATTAGTCAGATTTTCCCGACTAATCAGCCAATTATTTCTGATTATGGCCGAATATTCTCGATTATTCTTAATTATCGTTTGACGGTACCCTATTTGTCCGACGAACACATACTGTTATTTACAACACTGGTCCATATTGCTAATTTTTTTCAATTTTTGCTGTATAACACTGAAAATTGAGTCAATAGATTTTATTCCAAGAGTAGCAAACGTGCATGGGTCTTATTAAACACTTGAGAGTAGGTCCAATGGGCATCGGACTTGCTCTGGTTCGATGGATTTAATCACCGTCGATTTGCTTTAAGATTTGTGCGGAATGCTTTAAAATTTGTGCTTGTTTGTTTCAATGTTCGTGCACACAAATCTTAAATTAGATCGGACGGTGATCGTGCTCGTTGAACCTAAAAGTAGGTCCGATGAGCATCGGACCTACTCTGTTCTCCTTATTAAATGAAGCATCTATGCGTCTGATTGTATTTATTACACATATTGACATACAACTAATCTTGGCAAGCAAGACAAAATGTTGGTGTGTACCATTAGAATTGACATTTTCAATTCAATTCAATTGGATAAAATGAATTAGAGTCGTATTTGAATAAAATTAGGTAAACTTATATGGTCAAATTTGAAGTTAGACTTCCAAGTTGTCATATTTTTTTTATTTAAGGAATATTCTTTGAACTTTAAAAATTGTGCAGCGCATATGTCGTTTCATATCATGATATCAACTGTTTTTTTTCTTGTTAAGTCAGTATATATATTATTGTTAATTTGGTGTTAATTTGTTTATTTGTTTTTATAATGGTAGGAGAATATTCTTGTTGCATTAATTGGGCATAGTGATTTCAATTCAACACCAGATCTCATTCTCACTGCAGATTATAATGGAGTGAATGCAGGTAATCTCTTATTTGTCAATCAATTATGTAATGTACTTGAGAATTTTGAGTTTTAAGATTTTGAAGGGGTAAAATGTAAGTTTGTACTTTGAATTAGGGGTGGCAAAAAAAGCTCATAGCTCGTGGCTCGATCGTGACTCGCACCTGACTCGCTCGTTACTGGACCGAGCTGTTAACGAGTTAGCTCGCCACTAGCTCGGTCCAGAATTAACGAGTTCAAGCTGGGGGCCTAGCTTGCTCGCCAGCTTACGAGCTAGCTCGGCTAGGCATCAATTTGTGAATTTGTGTGCATTTTATACTGCCTAGCTCGGTCCAGCTCGATCCAAAAAGTTTGTAGAATTTATTTTCTTCTTAAAACAAGATCAAGCTAGACCTAGCGAGCTAGCTCGGGCTGGCTTTTCACGATTTCAAGCTGAGGTTTTAGCTCGGATGTCCTAGGTCCAGCTCGCTCGGCTGTAACTCAGTTCAAAATTAACAAGCTGAGCTAAAGCCTAACTCGGACCAAGCCAGCTCGTTGCCACCCCTACTTTGAATGAAAAAGTAATAAAATGTGAATTCAATCACAGGGTTAAAATTTAACATGCAAGTTTTTACTCCTTAATTCTTCTTGAACCAATTTGTTTATGTGATCTTTAATTACAAGATAATTGATTTGATTTGTTTTCCTTAAAATAAAAAAAAATAAAAAAATCATGTATTTTCTGAAAAGCCCTCCTTTTAAATTAAATTTATCATAAAGTTTGTTGAATAAATCTTTCTTTATCCCGCAGGCGTCTTCTTTGTACGAAAATCAGAATGGAGCGAGCGTTTTCTGAACACATGGTGGAACCAGACATCGTTTGTGCAGTTCGGGTCGACTCGGAGCGGTGACAATGCTGCACTGATGTTCCTAATAGATAACCTTCCCAAAGAGGAATCACAAGTTCATGTCCGAATTTCGCCGATGCAATGTCTATTCAACTCGTACCCGTGGTTCCCGTCAAAGAAGTCGGTATACCGACTCATGTTATCTCCTTGGACTACTTGGCAAGGTGAGTCCTATTACCTCTGTTTGTACAATTCAAATGAAAACCTTTTCTCTGAAAGAAAATGGTTGCTTCACTTCAACAATGAAGAACAAAAATATTAGAATATTAGAATATTTTTCGGGTTTTTTTCGATCGATATAGAAGTACTATTCCAGAAATTTAACCTCACAATATTGTATTATAACAGGGGCCTATTCTGATGGAGATTTTATGGTGCACTTTGCTGGCTTACAAAACAAGAAAAAATGGGTGTCAAGGATTATTGAAGACATGAGAATACCAAGAAGAAAAATATTTTACAATCCAAACTGAACCTACTTCTTTGTACATGATTTTTTTTTTAAAAAAGAAATTTATGGTTAAAAGTGAATCCCCTAGGAACCAGTTTCTTTTTAGTGAATAAAACAGAGCACATTTAGGTGAGAAGCTACAATTAGTGTTTTTTTTCTTACAATATTGAATAGTTGTAGACAAAAATGTGAAAAGCTAGACATGTTGTACAACTTTATAGAATAAATTTTTGATTAAGCTCATAAATTTAGTGGAGCTCATTAATTTGTCATTAGAATATTTTAACGAGGAGGGTTCAAATGCACCATGATTTTGTGCTCCAATATGCTTCACATTCTTTATCTTCATTTTCAAAGTCCGAACAGTCGATCGGAACAGCTCAACATGATCTTCATAATAAAATATTCTTGGAGACCAAATTTTATATTTTTTAGAATTTTTTTACTATTTTATTACATAGGTACAGTATCACTTTTTTGGATGGTCCAGATTCTCCTTAAAACAGTGATTTTGTACCTATCTAAAAAGGTAATAAAAAAATTCTAAAAAATATAAAATTTGGTCTCCAAGCATATTTTATTATGAAGATCATGTTGAGCGGTTCGAACTTTAAAAATAGAGATAAATAATGTGGAGCATATTGAAGCATAAAATCATGGTGCATTTGAACCCTTCTCTATTTTAACAGAGCCTCTCTATATACCCTATGATTAATCATTTTCAAGGCTTTTAGAATTTTATTACAGGGGTCAGACTATGATAATATGTGTATTACGGATCGATTTGTTATGGATCCATATTTCTATTTTTAAAGTTCAAAAGTCGATTCAAACAGTTGAACATGATCTCTTTATGAAAATGTACTTAGAAATCAAATTTTATATTTTTAATTTTTTTTTTTTACTATTTTAAATAAATAAAAAATCGCTACTTTCGAATGGTCCAAAAAATTTAGATCAAGTGACTCTCTACTTATCTAAGAAAATAGTAAAAAATAAAAATCTAAAAAATAAAATTTTGATCTCCAAGTATATTTTTATATAGAGATCATGTTTAAGTTTAACTGTTCAGATTGGTTGTCTGAAAAATATATATTCATAGCATGGATCAAGTTGTAACATGCATATTAACATAGACGGCCGAGATTCATTCTAGACGAGGCTGCACTTTTAATTGGGCCTTGAGCCCTTGATCTCATGAAACCCAGGCCTCTATTTCTTATTGGGCCTGGTCTATACAATATATTGTTGAAGCTGAGCATTCTAAGAAATTAGAAATGGAGATGACCAGTTCGTCGGAGAGAGAGGCGGAGTACCACAGCACCGACTTCGACTGGGAACAACTTAGACAAGAGATCGAAAACCTTCCTTCATTCTCTTATCACCTCTCTCCTCATAGCAGTGCCTCCTCCACTTCTGATTCTTCACTTGTTGAGGCCGATTCCTGGAGGCGCTTCCACCGCCGCCACTCTACTGCTCGTTTTTTCAAGGTATCATTTTAACAATGAAGAAATTTTCAGATTAGTTTATACCAGTAGATGATTAAGAGGAGTGTACCTCTTGACATAATCTAGTAATTACAGGAAAGAAGGTACCTTTTAAAGGAATTTCCTGAATTGCTGAGCTGTCATGACTCAGTGAAGGTTATAGAGGTCGGATGCGGGAACGGCAGCACTGTTCTTCCCATCTTACGGTGAAATTCTCACATTTGCAAACTTCATATAGTATTGAACCTGTTACCAGTTTTTCTTTGTTTCAACCCGAAAACATTGTTTTGGTGCGGTTGATCAAACAGTGATTTTGTTCTCTTAGTATATGGTGCATGTACAGTATAAGTGCATACTTCATATTGGATAGCAGTACAGAGTCGGTTGAGTTGGTGTGAGTGTGCCAGAAAAAATCCAGTTTTTTCATTTGTAGTGTATATTCCTTTCATGCAGTGCAAGAGAAAGCATTGTAGTTTATGCTTGTGATTGTAGTGAAGAAATTATAGAGAAGGCAAAGGAGATTGTGGTCACTGCCAAGAGCATCACTCGAAAAGATAGATTTATTCCATTTGTTTTGGATTTTTGTAACAATGAATTTCCAGAATGGTTATTCTGCACTTCTTGTCAGAATTCTTCAAGTGCTAAGAGTACCAGCACAGGTACTATACTTTGTGTTTTTGTATGTGGTTATTTTTACTGCTCATCCGGTGAGCAAAGAATGGTGGAATAGTGTGGAATTGTGGTGGAATAGTTGTTGAACAGGATTGGAATTACATAGAATTGTGAAAAAGTGGAATTAAAAATTTTGCAGTCAAACCCCTTCTTTTTTGCATTTCAGTCATTACAAGCGTTTAGTGCTTTGTCATGTAGAGCCAATGTAGACAAATTCGAAACAAGAAATGTAAAATTTTAACTATAACTTGCTTTTAACTTGTATAATTCTCTTAAATCCCTTCTCTTCCTTGCATCTTAGAAAATAGTCATGAAAATGAAGAACATATAAATTCGTCTATCTTGGACGGAAACAGATGTTGTGTTGGCGGTGTTGATTTTGTTACCTTGGTATGGATTCGCTCTCTTTCCTTGATTCAGATTCTTTTTCCCCATTTGTTATACATGAACTTGTCTTAACACATTCTTCATTTTAATTTATTTCTATCAGATATTCACCTTATCAGCAGTACCATTCAACAAGATGCGATCTGTTATACAAAAATGCACCTCTGTTTTAAAGCCTGGTGGTCTGATTTTATTTAGAGACTATGGTAATCCCCCTTGCCGAATAGTTTATCTCACACACGTGCGCACACATGCACAATTTATTTGTGATTAACATTCTAGTGGGAATTTGTTACTTTTTTCAGGAGTTTATGATATGACAATGCTGAGATTTCCACCCGAACAAAAAGTGGGATTTAGAGAATATATCCGGTCAGATGGAACACTCTCCTATTTCTTTTCATTAGATGTTACAAGAGACCTCTTTTGTGAAGCTGGGCTCACTGAGGTATTAAGCTTTATAAATGTTACCATTAAATGCTTTGATTTAGTGCAATGCATCTGATACTGGATATAGGGGTTGTTGTCAAGTTAAACAGAGTTGATATTTTCTTGATAATTGTTTTTTTCGTGTTTTTAAACGAAAATACCACCTGCCTCTTTAGGTCAAGACAATGTAGAACAACAGTAATTTGTATGCTAAATTTAAATTTGGTCTCTAAATTGGCACTAGAGGAGGCATTTTACAATATCTCTCTTTTACTCAATAGGTAGAGCTTGAATATTGCTGTGTAAGATCCATCAATCGCCGGATTGGGAAGGAGATGCGGAGAGTTTGGGTGCATGGTAAATTTCAAAAGCCTGTACTTTAATATTTACATAATTTGCCTGTAAGTTAGCATGTTTATGTATTATTCTTTTCTATGTTTTATTGTTTGAATTTTATAAGAATTAACAGTATATTAATGGAAGAATTATGGCATTACATAATCACTTTTATATTTACGATCTTTCTAAATAAGTTATTAATATGCTCTCGAACTCGTCGTGATTATATATGAAACTTTGATCATCCTTGTTTTCTTTTAACCTGGCACGCATCTTAAAGGGACCCCTACATCTTCAATAGGTACTAGATTGAGTTAGGCTTGGATGGGAGTAAATCTGGACCGTAAAGTTGTGGGCCCCACTTTGCAATACCCAAGAGGATACTTGTTCCTTCCATAGTGACAAACGAATAGTTCGGGTTCGGCGGGGTCAAAAATTTGTGATTCAGGAATAATTCGGGTATAATTTGGGAATGATTCAGTAGAAACCAAAAAAAAAAAAAAATTCGCGTTTTATTCGCAAATAAAACGTATCATATGTTTTTTTGTGTTTTATTCGGTATTTGGTTCGGAAACGTCAAAAAAACGAATTAAAAGCGAATAAATTGCGAATTTATGGTGAATCATGTTACTGTGGTTCCTCCTCTTCTTCCTTTCCAGTTCCTCCGCTCCTTTGTGACTTAGAAATGATGTAACTATGTTAATGCACTTGCAGTAAAAGTGTATTTTATCACAAGAGAAACAAATCTAGTTGTTACTGTTATATATTTTCTTAATGAACGTCTTACAAATCAACTTTTAATAAAGTATATAAATTTCTAAATAATCAGAAGGTGCCTTCTGATTTAGTAGAAAAGTATGTTTGCCCCTGAACAATTTGCTAGCTATTGTAGGATGGAGTAAGTGGTCCAAAACTGAAGAATTTTTTTTAAGCCAAAATAAAGAATTTTGAATATCACTCATGTAAACTTTGAATATATATATATTCGAAGAGTTGAATGCTGCTAAGTTTGCAAACTATGGGAGAACTTTATCGGTATTGTATTGTAGCATGTGAGCTATGTTATTATGATATTTTATATATAATCCCATACAGAGCTAGAAATTCATAGAATGAGGATCAATTTTTTTTAATAAAAATGATGCGTGAGAGAGAGAATATAAAATAATAAGTGTTACATGTGAGGTTTTGATTTTTTTTATTAAAAAAATTCTAAAATGCTAGAAATCTTTCAAATTATACTCAAATTATTTTTTTTAAGAATGGGAGTCAATAGTATAAAATTTCATAAAAAATATAAGGGTCAATTTCTTGTACCCTTAGCATTTACTATAATTTATATAAGAGAAGTACATTTTTAGTACTAGTTTTTTAAAAAGTAGGTCCGCCTCTGATCCCATATCGTATCTAATACATATTGTATCGTTGTATCCGTATTATATCTGATACAATATATCTAATCCATATTGTATCGTTGTATCCGTATTATATCCGATACAATATCCGTACTCATATCCATGCAACATAGCATGTGAGTAATATTCTTCAAAAGTTGGAGATGATCTCAAATGATGCACAATGAGTTTAGATCTAGACGGATCGACCAATTCATCTCCAACTCAAATTTTGAGGTACTTTAGATCCCTGACCCGTCGCAATCTTTTCAAACCACATCGGGACCCACCCGAGAGATTCTCTCATATTTTCAATTGTATATTCGGTTCTCTTCTCACACCTTATTATGACCTTATCACACTGCCTGACTCAACTACTCTATCAATGGAGACCGAGAGCGCGCAACTTCCCCAAACCCAACCTACAGGTACAAACTTTCTGAATTGATCCCTTATGTTTTCCTAATTTCTCTTTTCCGGTTTGAATAAATGATCTCTTTCTTTTTTGCTTGTTTTAAAGTTTTGCGCATGCACACAAACAGAAAGAATTATCAAAAAGTAATGACTTAATGAGAGAAGATGTTTCCTTTGTTTCTAAAAACTTGAAAAGCTCAGTTTCATACCAGAATTTTTCAGGTGCAAAGTAAAACAAAATGTAATGCAGCCTTAATTGAGTTTAACCGGGTTCGTTTATTTTATTGTGGGCTAAGACTGTGCCTCAATTTCACATTTATGAATGTGATTTGGTCATAATTTGGTTTAATTGGTCTTAGTTGCACAATTGAGGATGAATCCAGATTTTAATTCTGCTTAATGCGATTTATGTTGCACATTTGAAGGGTATATTCGGACTTTAATTGTGCTTGTTTGGGGCCTCATTGTGCCCAAAATTTGCAAACTTTATTATGTGATCAAAATTTCTTTGTTTAAATAGAATAAAATTCTTCTCTCTGTTTTAAAATTTATTTGATCAAACTGAACATGTGCAACAAAATCAAACTGTATAATTGAAACAGAATCAGAAGTCACCATTTCAGCCCTAGAGACCCTACCAGTTGATATTTATCTTATATTGGGTTCCTCCTAAACCATGGAATAAGGGGTTTAGGCCTCAGTTATTCCTCCAAACGAGCATTAAATAGGCTGGCCTAACTAAATGCAAGATTAAAGTTAGGTGGCCTAAACTAAACCACCTCCGCAGGTACCTTAATTTCATGTTGCATCGTGGACCCATTGTCAGTGACTATTTGCAAATTTTGCCTCTCTTCTTTAGACTTCAACCAAACATGAATAATTTAAGCTGGCCTAAGTCGGAATAACCAACTTAGGCCTCCTTAACTGTAGTCCTCAACCAAACATAATTGAGTCTTGATCTGTTAAATTGGCCTAGTTGGGACTTAAATTAACCATTTGAAGTGACTATTACATGTATAAGCTGACTGATATCGTGACGTAGTTAAATCACCTTCTAACTTTTTTTTTTATATCTATTTTCATCATTTTAGATACATCTGAGGTAAGACAGGTAACAAAACCAAAAAACCCGGTATTATCTAAGGTTTTACGGATTGCCACATCAGCCCGACAGACATATCGGTCGAAACCTACATCACACTGGATCCTCCTAACCCTATTTTGCGGTCTCATGCTGACAGCATTTCCGGCATCAAGCCTACTATCTCGCCTCTACTACAACAATGGAGGTCAAAGCAAGTGGATACTTTCGTGGGCCGCTGTTGCAGGATGGCCACTTACTGCAATTTTACTGATTCCAACTTATATTTTCACCAAATCACGACCGACCCCTCTTTCCTTGAAACTTGCATTCTGGTACTTTTTTTAACTATTTGCTTTATAATTTAATGTTGCACTTGACCTTATCGATACAGTAAACTCAAAAGCTGCTACCAGTAACTGAAAATGTAATTTTTGGGATCCTATGCTGGTGTGGCAACATATATAACACAATTATTAAATATGTAAATTTCTATGCTGATTCATACATGCGGTTTGCCTAGTGGTCGAGCGCCTAGTTAAGCACAGTACAGTGTATGGGGCTGCATTTTAGAACACTGATATAACATACTACTCGAGCACAGTACAGCATTTGGTATATTTGTTTAGAATTGCACTTACTGCCTTTTTATAGGTACATTCTTCTAGGGTTTCTGAGTGCTGTCGATAATTTAATGTATGCATGGGCGTATGCGTACCTACCCGCTTCCACCGCCTCTCTCCTTGCCGCATCCTCTCTCATATTTTCGACCTTGTTCGGATACCTTATTGTGAAAAACAAAATTTACCTCTCTACTATAAATGCAATCGTGGTTATAACTGTTGGTGTGGTTATAATAGCACTCGATTCGAACTCTGATAGATACGCAGGAATAACAGATAAACAATACATATTAGGGTTTATCTGGGACATTATTGGTTCAGCACTTCACGGCCTTATTTTCGCACTGTCAGAACTTGTTTTTATCAAAATTCTCGGTCGAAGATCCTTTCATGTCATCTTGGAGCAACAAGTCATGGTTTCCTTTTCCGCATTTATTTTCACCTCAATTGGGTTGTTGATAAATGATGATTTTACCGGGATGAAGGTCGAGGCGAGGAGATTTAAGCACGGTGAGGTGGCCTACGGGATGGTGATCGCATGGAGTGCCGTGACATTTCAATTGGGCGTTTTGGGTGGAACCGGTGTGCTTTTTCTAGCATCAACTGTTTTGGCCGGGGTTTTCAATGCGGTTAGGGTTCCGATAACAAGTATTGCGGCAGTGATTTGGTTTCATGACCCCATGAGCGGGTTCAAGATTTTGTCATTGGTAGTAACTGTTTGGGGTTTTGGTTCATATATGATTGGTCATTCTTCTTCAAATCAATGAATAGTTAATGAAAATTTATTTCTTTTGCGTGATTTGTGCAATATGAATAGTTAATGAAAATTTCATTCAAAATAATAATAATAACCAAATATTAGGGCATGTTCGGCTGCACCAGAACAGTATAATTTTTGAAGAAGAAATGTGGAGGTCAAGCCTTCGGATTCCAATAATTTAGATATCAGGGGTGTCAAGAGTTACAAAGAAAACAAGTTTTAAAGAAAATTTAACAATGAAAAAAATAACAAGTTCCTATACTATCTACTCTCTGGTACTGTATACCAACTTTCGTATTCCCTCAGTATTTCCATTACCAGAAATCTCACTGTTTTTTGTTCTTCCCTGAACCAGAACAGTAGATTAATTGGAATAAAGTCTTTATTCCAGCTGAACAAAGTCGGAAGAGAATAGAATAGAAGGAATCGGAACAAAGTCGGAACAGTATAATTGTTTGCAAAAAGATGTAAAACAAATGTAGAAATTTTGCAAATTCTAATTTGATACAGGAGCATTTATTTGACTATATGCATAATAACAACAAGATCTTACATCCACAGAATCCCCAAATTTCAAGAGCCATTAAAGGAAATACATTTAATTACCATAATAACAACAACAAATTTATAGAAGTGCCTCTTGAATTTGTTGAATTACACAAGAGGTTCAATATAGTCCCCGTGGTAGTAGTAGTAGTAGCGAGTCCGACCAGGCCTTCCGGCTACCAGTACATATATGGCGTATATTATACCAGGCAAATATCCTAGTATTGTCAGTACCAAGCATATGCAGAACTCCAACTGTAAATTGCAAAGGGGAGAACAAATTATAGTGTGCTATAATGAGTGAGGCCATGATACTATGCATAGCGCGAATTGGTCCGTACTATGAATCAATATCCTACGTTTTCAAAGTTCAAATAGTCAACCTGAACTGTTGAACATGATCTCTGTATGAAAATGTACTTGCTAGACTAATTTTTACATTTTATATAAAAAAATTACTATTTTTTAGATAGGTGGAAAATCATTACTTTTGATTTTTGAATGGTCTAGAATTTTTAGATCAAGTGATTTTCTACCTATCTAAAAAAATAGTAAAAAAATTAAAAAATGAAAATTTTGATATAAAGTACATTTTCATACGGAGATCATGTTGAACAGTTCAGATCAAATGTTTTGACTTTGAAACGTAGGATCCATAGTACGGCCATTTCGCGCTATGCATAGTGCCATAGCCTCACTCCTATAATAATATAATTACAAATTATTCCTAGCAAAATTGTTTATTTTCATATAGACCAGTAATTGTGGAGTTTGGATCTCCTAAAGTAACCCAATTTTTGCGCTCCACCTCGGGCCGGATTGGCCCGGATTCGAATCGGACAGTCCGGATCTAAACTAAAAAATTGGGTTACTTTAGGGGATCCAGATCCGTAATTGTGAGGATTTATGTAAAATAAGTATTACGTGGGTTGGTCCATTTGTACAAGCAACCTACAAAACCTGTAATGACCATCAATTCTAATTTTATGTAGCTGTTTTGAATATTGTTTCATGCAAGAAATCAGGCTATCAGTTTTTGTCAACGAGCTTTGGATTTAACAGCACTTTTGATCAGTTCTGTAACTTCAACTTATGTCCAAGAACTTAATATATTAAACTGGATGATATCTGGTAACATTAGTAGCAAATTCTAATATCAGTACTTCACTATACATATTCCAAAATTGAAATCCTTGAGAAAAATGGTGTTAATTATACACATTGCTCTGGAAAAGTTCGTTTTTTATTAATGGCCCTAGCAAAGTTACAATTTCATGGTGACCAATGGAAAAAAAGTTTTCCCTAATAGTTGTTTTTGTATACTTGCTAATTGATGTATAGAGTTGCAAACTGTAGTTTTCATGAAAACAACACTATATGATAAATTGATGACTAAACACGTCTGATTTGGCACCAGACCAGGTAGCTGAGCAAATAATAGTATTCAGACTGAGGCTATGGTACTTTGCAAAGCGAGGATCGGTTTGTGCTATGAATTCGTATTTCAATTTTCAAAGTCTAAGTGGCCTATCCTAACCACTCAACACGATCTCCGTATGAACATGTACTAGGAGATCAAATTTAATATTTTTTAAAAAAAATTCTTATTTTTTAAATAGGTAGAAAATCACTACTTTCTGATGGTTCAAAATCTTTACATCGGGTGATTTTCTACATATCTAAAAAACTAGTAAATAAATTCTAAAAAATATAAAATTTGGTCTTTATGCACATTTTTATACGGAGATCATGTTGAACGATTCGGATTGATTGTTTGAACTATGTAAACGGAGATATTGATCCATAGCACGGACCGTTCCACGCTTTGCAAAGTACCGTAACCTCACTCTACTATTCAGGTTAAACATTGAACAACAGCACTATCCTAAAACTCAATCGAACAAATGAGATCAGATCAGATGATTGTGTAAGAAGATGAACGAAACAAAATGATTTCTTCGGATTCCTCTAAATTCGGGCTGTCAGTATCAGTTGGTAACCCTACACAATGAAACCTTAAGAAAACAACTAAACAAGACTGCCTCCGATTAAGGAAAACTGGAGAGGAAGGGGAAGAAGGGACTTACGGAGCAGCAGCCGTAATGGAGACAAACGCCGAGAGGAGGTAGTATGATGGCCAGGAGTATCTCACAAAACATGCAACAGCATCCCATGACTTCTCTCTCTCTCTCTCTCTTTCTCTCGAGATTCAGAGATGCGGGTTGGGGGAGAACCGTGAAGCGGAGAACATAGGATTGCTCGCTTGGGAGACCGCATCTTCTGCATTAACTCAACTTTTGAGTTAATGCATCTTGGCCGTCTGATCAGGATCCGAGCCAATCCGGTCCGAGGTGAAACTCACGGGGCATCTTTAATATTCGTGCCAACACGGATCGGACGATTCGAATTCATTCTGAATTAACTCAAAAGTTGAGTTAATGCAGAGGATACGAATTTGCTTGGATGACTCTCGATAAGAGCATACTGGGCCTTACGTAGGCCGGGCTGAATAACTTAAAACATACTGGGCCTAACGAGTTTTGAAATGCCTTAATTTTTTGTCTTTATTTAAGATTTCAATTTTTAAACGTTCATAACTTAAAATTTAAAAATTAAATATTAAAATAAAATTATTAGATTTAACCTATATTATTTTCTCTATGTATATATAAAAGATATGACATTTTAATTTTGTTTTGATTGATATCAAGAGTTTGTAAAAATACATTAATATGGATAAATTTTGGACGTTGATTATTTAACTTATTGATTCTTATAAAAACAAAATTGAAAAGTGATAATTTTTATATGCATAAAGAGAAAATAATATAGATCATATTTACTGGTTTTATTTTGATATATAAAATTTGAAAAATTATTATTAGAAAATTAAAAAATGAAGGCGGAATGAAAATATAAAAAAAATAGAAGTATTTAAACCATCTCTATAAGAGTCAATAATGACCTAATTTAAAAGAGAATAAGAGCATCTACATCTCTGGTACTATTAGAGTTTCTAATCTGATGTGACAGTTTTTAATTCAGTTTCAGAGATGTGGAAGAGTTTCTTATTTAGAAACTATGCAATAAAGTTTCTTATTAAGAAAATATTTATAAACTCTATGCTGATCAAATGATTGGTTCAAATTATTTCTGTTTTTTGTTGCTGACATAGTTTAATAGAAACTCTAAAATTAATTTCATAAAAAAAAAATTTGATTTAAATAACCCTTGAATTCTTGACTTTCATTCAATTGATTCAAACAACCCCTTGAATCCTTGACTTTAGTTCAATTGAATGATTGATCCTTTACTTGCATTAAATATTAACACCGTAACCGTTAACTTTCTTCCTCTCGTCTCCGTCTATTTTTCTATCCAAAATCACGAAAGTAAAAGAAAAAAGAAAACAGAATTGATTGCTTTTTTATCTCTCGACAATTTCCGTTTTCAGTTTACAAAGAAATATATACAAAAGGGAGGGACCTAGCTATGAACATGAGTTCAACTTCTCACTTTGATATATTATGTCCCCGTTTTTTAGTTTTTTTCGGTTCACTCTGGCCGTGATAGACCATAACGGCTTGCTTAATTCTAAATTTGCCAAATCAGTATTCTGTTAATCGGGATGTTATGAACTATTACGTTTTTGCTACATCTCGAAATTTCGCAAAAAAGTTCTTCAATGTCGGTATTTTTTTTAATTTTATTTTCTATTAATAAAAATTTCGGCTTCTTTCAAGTATGTGTAAAGTGGGGTTCATTACTTTACGGCTTGATATTAATTCAAAAACGGTATTCATTCGGGATAGTGCAGGTTCCAGTATTATTTGTGCTTTGAAATTTGTGCAAAGTTAAAAGAACGGTCCAGATCCACTAATTCTAAAAGATTCTCTTTTACAGTACCGGAGAGGATCCGAATTCAACCAGATTGTGGTCACCGCTTGTTCAAATTTGAAAAGTGATATGTGACTAATCAATTAAAATGAAAATCATTAAAATTGGACTATCCACATTATTTCTATAAATAATTTCTCTTTAAAACAATAATGTACAATGATCAAATTGAGTTTTACTCGATCTTTTTATTTACAGAATTCATATCCAAAATGTATTTGTCGGATTATATAAAATCCAATCCATGCCTAATCAATTAAATTCTAACTCTGACAATTTTTGGTGAGTAGGGTTAAAATGTCTCATTGGTTTTGTGCCTCATCATGTCCCAACATTATTATCTTTATTTTCAATGTCTAACTAATTGATCGTAACTGTTCAACATAATCTTCATACTAAAATGTGCTTTGATAATAAATTTTAGAATTTTAAAAAAAAATTTACTAATTGTTTAGAGATTTACAAAATCACTATTTTTGAGTGGTCCATAATCTTCTAAATATCTATCTTTAAAAATAACAAAAAATATTCAAAAAATATAAATTTTTGTATACAAGCACATTTTAATATGAAGATCATATTAAGCGGCTCCGATTGACTGTTTAAACTTTGAAAATAGAGATAACGACGTTAGGGTATGATGGGGCACAAAACCAGTGGGGCATTTCAAAGAGATTGGGTTGGCCAGCTTTGTCGAGTTAATCGGATTAAACATTAAACCCTATATTTGATGCACTTACCGGGTCACTAACCGTCGCCATTAATTATCTAACCGAAAGAATTAACCTGAAATATTTGTTGCGATGGCATGTATTATGTCACTAGAGTTGGCAACGAGCCGAGCTGACCGAGCTAGGAGTAGCTAGATGTCAATTGAAACACAGAGTTCGAGTAAAAAATTGGTCCGTGGCTCGCTCGTTTCCGGACCAAGCCAAAAGCGAGCGAGCCACGAGCTGAGTCAGATGTAGCTCATGGCTCGCTCGTTTTCAAAACAACTGAGCCATGTAGCAGCTAAAAAAAGTGATTCATGACTCGCTCGTTTTGGTACCAATCTTGAGTGAGCCACGAGCTTTTATACCGGCCCTTGAGCTTTATATGTTTTTCAAAAGGACCCACTCCGGTACAAGGGAGACGAATGCAGGAGGAAAAAAATATATATATAATTTACTTTTCCATGTTTCAAGCCTCAATGAAAACTAAGCACCTTGGCATGGAAACCAGCTTTATTCGGTTATATGTTTTTCGTTATTTTACATGTAAGTTTCTAATTTCTATTTTTTTGTATTTAATCTTTCCCAAGGTGATTATATATGAATGTTGAAAATTGCTAATATGCTATGCATAGCATAGTGGGTCTCCGTGCTACGGCTCAATATTTGAGTTTTTTAAATCCTAACGGTCAATCCGAACCGTTTAACATGATCTCCATATGAATATGTACTTGCAAACCAAATTTTACATTTTTTAGAATTTTTTACTATTTTTTTAGATAGGTAGAAAATCACTCGATCTGAAAATTTTGTACCATTCAGATCAAATGTTTTTCTACCTATCTAAAAAAATAGTAAAACAATTCTAAAAAATGTAAAATTTGATTTGCAAGTACATATTCATATGGAGATTATATTGAACGGTTCGGATCGACCGTTAGGATTTTGAAAACTCAAATATTGAACCGTAACACGGAGGCCCTCTATGCTATAGATAGCACCGTAGCCAACTCCATGAATGTTAAGCTATTGCAAATTTGCAACGGGAGCCTACACAAATATCTCTCTTTCGTATTGCTACACAAGTAGGATGTACTTGCTCCCTTCCTTATTTTAAAAAAATAAAAAATAAAACAATGTTTGTTCTATAAGGCTAAAGTTTATATATGAACTAATATATAAAGAAAATTAAGACTTGTTTTCCGATTGGGAATTTTGCAATTAAACGATCACTAACTGATGGAAAGTTTGTCATCTAATTGTCTACATGGGCAAGACCTTTGTAAGTTTGTTTTAGGGTTAAATTTGTGAATTCACATCACCTCAGGTTACCTGACTCAAGCAAATTATGATCGGACGGTTCTTTTAACATGAGTCAGGTACCTGGGTGGATACGGATCCTAAATTTGTATGTAGTGATTCGTGCAATTCAGCACAACAGGTTTTATCCCCTATTAAATGCGCTAATGAAAAAATGGCAACTTTGCAGAGACTTATAACACACGGAATTAGTTTGCAAAAAGACGTAAAAGAAAAGTAGAATATTTGCAAATTTAAATTTGATACAGAAGCATTTATTTGACTAAATGCATAATAACAACAAGATCTTATGTCCCCAGAGTCCCCAATTTCAATAAATACATTTTGTTACCAAAACAATAACAAGAAATTGATAAAAGTACCTCTTGAATTTGTTGAATTACACAAGAGGTTCAATATAGTCCCCGTGGTAGTAGTAGTAGTAGCGAGTTCGACCAGGCCGTCCGGCTACCAGTACATATATGGCGTATATTATACCAGGCACATATCCTAGTAATGTCAGTAGCAAGCATATGCAGAACTCACACTGTAAATTGCAAAGAGGAGAACATATTATATTGTGTTATAAACTTATAATAAAATAATTACAAATTATTCCTCGCGAAATTGTTTATTTACATATAGCCCCAGTAGTTCTCGGGATAATTGAAGAAGAGTGAGGATATGTCAATATGCATATTACACAATGGTCCGCGTTATAGACTCGTATCTTAAGTTCAAATAGTCGATCTGAACCGCTCAACATGGTCTACATATGGAAATGTACTTGCAGAATTTTATATTTTTTGTAAAAAACATTACTATTTTTTTTAGATAGGTAGAAAATTGCTTGATTTGGAAATTCTTAAAGCAGCAACTTTCTACCTATCTAGAAAATAGTAAAAAAAATTATAAAAAATTATAAACATTTTGATATGATGATTGTGTTTAACAGTTCAGATTGACTGTTTGAACTTTAAAAATCAATATATGGATCTATAGCACGGATCGATCCGTAATATGCATATTACCATAGCCTCACTATATGAAGAATAAGTATTACGTAGGTTGGTTCTATTTGTACAAGCCAACCTACAAAGCCTGGAATGACCATCGATTCACAATTTATGTAGCTGTTTTGAATACAATTTCATAACAGAAATCGGGTTATCATTTTTTTGTCAACGAGCTCTGGATTTGACAGCACTTTTGATCAATTCAGGATGATATCTGGTAACATTAGTAGCCAATTCTAATATCAGAACTTCAGATACATATTCCAAAATGGAAATCCTTGAGAAAAATAGAGTTAATTATACACATTGCTCTGAAAAGTTTGCTTTTTTTTTTAATGGTACAATTTTAATGGTGACGACATTGAAATACGTTTTCCCTAATAGTTTTTTTTTGTATAGTTGCAACTGAAATTGATGTACAGAGTGCAAACTGTACTTTTCATGAAGACATCACTATATGATATGGTCCCAACTTCCAATAGTAGAATTCAGATCCAGTGCAATACCGCACTAAGTAGAATGAAATCTGAGCCGTTCGTTTTTATTTGACACGAATCTGAAAACGGACCCCCTATATTCTAAATTGGCACCCACGTGACTTTCAGTTTGGATCCCCTAAAGTAACCCAATTTTTTAAGATCCGGACTGTCCGTTTTAAAATCCGGACCAATTCGGCCCGAGGTGGAGAGCACGGGGCCCCTTTAATCTGACGGCCGGATTCCAATCTAACGGTCCGGATCTAAACTAAAAAATTGGGTGACTTTGGCCCTGCTGGGACTATTCTACTCAATATGTGGTACCGTAGAGCATAAGGATTCGGCCTGAGTGAGGATCCCGTCAGGTACTGGACTGAGTGGAATACTCACAGTTGGGCGAAAATCAATTTGGTGCCTATTTGAATATAGGGGTTCCGTTTTGTGATTTGTGTCATATTAAAACCGACGACTAAGATCTCATTCTACCCGGTCAAGTATGGCACTGGATCTGAATTCCATCTGCCTTGGCACCAAACCAGGAGCAAATAATGGCATTTATTTTCAGGTTAAACATTGAACAACATCACTATCCTAAAACTTGATGGAAACAAAATTAGAGACATCCCTCTAAATCCAGGCTGTCGGTATCAGTCGGTAACCCTACACAACCAAACCTAAAGAAAAGAGAACCGCCTCCAGTTATAATGGAGAGGAGGAGATCGGAGGGGAGGGTAATGGGAAGGGACTTACGGAGCAGCAGCCGTAATGGAGAAAAACGCCGAGAGGAGGTAGTACGATGGCGAGGAGTATCTCGATAAACATGCAACAGGATCCCATGACTCCTCTTTCTCTCTTTCTCTTGAGATTCAGAGATGCGGGATGGGGGACTGGATAGCCAAGGGAAGCGGAGAATAGATGAGAATCAACGACCATCGAAGGAATCCATATACATTTCTATTTGTATCAGGACCGTCCGATTGGAGTCCCGGCCAATCCTGTCCGCTGTCGGAGATGGAACGCTTGATCCTAGGGGTGCAAACGAATCGGATAATATCTGATCGTATCCGGATCCGTATCCGAAAATTACATCCGGATATCTGATATTTCAAATATCTGTACTTCATGTATATATCTATGGATATCTGATATCTGATCCGTATTTGTATCTGGAAAAATAAAAATAGATACGGATATAATTTTATCACTATCCTATCCGTTTGCATTCTTACTTGGAACGCTCGGGGATGCTTTTATAGTCGTGCGGATTCTAATTAGACGGACTTGATCCAAAAAGAAATATTTTGGTCACTTGAGATCGATATTAGCATACTGGGCCTTATGTAGGCCGGGCCGAAATACATTGGGATAATATTATATAATAAAATCATTAATTAGGTTCTTTGACGTTTCTAATTTCTTGTGGTTGAGTTACACCTTAAGTCCCTAAATTATTATTTCGAATCTTTTAAAGATTTGTAAATAAACTAAATTAATGAGGGATGAAGATTATTGCAATTTCTTAAACTTCTTAAAACATGGACAATCTAATCTCTGTGTTTCAATTGACATCTAGCTACTACCTTTTCTTTAATTAAACATAGAATTAAATTATTTAGATGCCAAGCTCATAGATTGGAGAAAAAAAAAAAAACTTTTCTCTTTCAACTTATGGTGAGGGAGAAATCTAATTTTTGACTTTACATGATTTTGGAGTGGCAGAGATCAGGGAAACTAGATTAGAGCGGGAGAGGAATAAGAAGGATTTTATTTTTTAAATGAAGAGTAAATTTGGTAATTTATAAATTTAAAATGAGTACTAATAAAAAAAATTAGGTAAATTTGTGAGTTTGTGAAATTTTGAAGGGTAAATATGATATTATGAATTATAGAGGGGAAAATGCAAAATTTCGAAGTTTTCAAGGGGCAATATGATAATATAATAGTGTGCGAATTCCCCTCAAAACTCATGTATATCTTCAAATAAAAGAGGATCCAAATATTCTCGCAAAATCAAATCTTTCAATGGCCACCTCTCGAAACATAATTCTGTTCCCATACCTGGCTCAAGGCCACCTCATCCCTTTCCTAGATCTCGCCAGATTACTCGAACAACACACTCACCACCAATTCCCCTCCATTTCCATCACTCTCCTTAGCACTCCAGTTAACATCCAAAACCTTCATCCCCTCCTCCCCTCCACTTCCAAAATCCATCTCCACAGTCTCCCTTTTGACCCCACCGCACACGGCCTCCCGCCTCATGTCGAAAACACCGACTCATGCCCCTCCCCTTCACATCTTGGCAACGTGCTCGTCGCTTCTAGATCTCTCCAGCCACAATTCGAGGAGTTCATAACAGATCAACTCAGAACAGATCCCAATTTGAAACTCTACTTGATCACAGATGTCTTTCTTTGTTGGACTGTACCTATAGCCAAGAAGTTATCCATACCTCATGTAGTGTTCACTACTTGTGGGGCCCTCGGCACCGCTGCGTATATGTCCTTGTGGCTTCACTTGCCACATAGACAAACCGATGAGGAGTATTTCCCTGTACCGGGTTTTCCTGACTCGTTTCGGCTGCATCGCAGTCAGATGTCATATGCCACTCGAATTGCCGAAGAAACCGATGAGTCGTTCAAGTTTCTCAACGGCCAAATAAGGTTAAGTTTGCAATCTGATCTCATGATCTGTAATACTGTCAAAGAGATTGAACCTCTGGGTCTTAAGGTGTTGCACAATGTCACCGGCATAAGCATGATCTATACGATCGGGCCTCTTGTACCGTTGGGAGAAGAGAAGTCGTACCAGAGAGCCGGTAAGAAACTTGGTATTAACCGTGAAGCGTGTTTACAATGGCTTGACATGCAAGCAAAACATTCAGTGATTTACATTTGTTTCGGGTCACAAAATACCATAACAGTGGGTCATATGCTCGCACTTGCCGAAGGATTGGAATCCTCTAGAATCCCATTTGTATGGGTAATAAGGCCACCAATTGGTGCCGAGAAATACGAAGCGGGAGATATTGATGAATTTGATGAGAAACAACAGATGCAGAAATGGTTGCCTCAAGGATTCATTGAAAGAATGACTGGTACAAAACAAGGGTTACTGGTATGGAGGTGGGCCCCTCAACTGGAGATACTGACACACAAGTCGACCGGTGCATTTTTGAGTCATTGTGGATGGAACTCGGTATTAGAGAGTCTGAGCCGAGGCGTGCCGTTGATCGGGTGGCCATTAGGTGCCGAGCAATTCTATAATGCTAAGATGTTAGAGGAGGAATTGGGAGTGCTTGTAGAGATAAATCGAGGGATTGATTGTGAATTAGAGAGCAGAGAGGTTGAGAGGGTGGTGAAGGAGGTGATAAGCGGCGAAAAAGGAAAGGAGATGAGAAGCAAAGCTTCTGTTTGCAAAGAGATTATAAAGAATGCCATGGCGAACGGAGACAGCGGCGAGAAAGGTTCTTCTCTTAGGTCACTACATGATCTTGTCGATTTTTTCATGAAGCATTAGAAAATCATTTATTTCTGATATAATGTTTTCTCAAAAGATTTATATATTGATAAAAATGAAGTTGAGTAAATGAGATGATAGGTGCTGTACTGACAAGATACTGTTAAGAGAAACCTGATACTGGTAACAACTGGACCCTTCACTGATGCTTTAATTACTGGAGGTTAGAACTGGAATATGCTAATCAATTGCTAGTTTTTTTTTTATTATTAAAATCAATTGATAGCTCACATGTAAAGAGTTAGATTCTAGTCTTTCTCTTGATCTCTTTAAACATTTGCAATATGATTTTTATTACACTTTACATTTCATGAAACTAAGTGAATCTATAGAAATGTTGTGCCTGACTTCTCAGCGCATAATTTACTCATCCATACAAAAACTTAATCTATAGATTCACTTATTATTTAGTGTTTTTCTTATGTTGGAATGTGCCTGACTTCTCAGCGCATAGCATGTCTTGTAGTGCTAATTCAATTATAATTTTTGAAAGAAGACATGCTATTACTCATCCAAGACATTCTATTACTCATCCATACAAAAATACTAATAACATATTAACCAATCCTGCGAGGGAGTCTCTCCGATTTGATCGGACGGTCAGATTTTAAATCAGGCTGATACTAGACGGTTCTGATGTGTTCTCAGGTTGCCCCTCGTCCCATCCCTAGTTCCCAACTAAAGAATTAATATATATTTCTTACAATATTGTTAATATTAATTGTTCTTTTGATGTACTACACGGAGAAATTTTACTAAGAGTTGGTTCTTAACTGTGATATTAATTTAGGACTCCATATTTGTCACGATTTGTATTCAAATTAAGCTTTTTGTAAACATATATTCTGGCATGAATTTAAGATGAAGCATCACTTAACATAAAAAAAAAAAAAAACTAATTTCCTATTATAGTATATGCACATTTTAGCATTTTGCAAGTAAAAGCAGTCCATTTGCAAAATTATTAATTCGCCTTTATGATTTCAAAAAAGTATCCTGATATTATAGCATCTCGAAAAAGAGCCTAATTAACTTGTAAAACACTAATTATCAACGAATTTTGGATTATGAAAGAAGCTAGTACATAATATCTTCTGTATAAAGTTTGAAATGGTGAATTAATTAAGGATTTCATAGATAGTTTCATTCGAGATCTTAATGCAGGACATAGCTTACCATCATCGGCTTTGATCATGTCACTAGACATTTGATTAAGACATTGCACAATGATCCGAACACTTTGTCGCATCTCTTCGATACGGATACAGTAACGATCATATATAGCAATCACCTCTGGAACGTACCTATTGGTACGTCGATGTAAGGTGCAGCTCTTAACAAATCCCAGCATACCACTGAATTCCCAATCATTTGCTAGCTTGTTGTGCACTGATAGAACCAATATCCACTAATTGTTGTTTCCGGATACGGGTGCCAGTTAACCACATACTCTACTAATTCATCGATACGAGAAGCAAATTGTTGTGTGAAGAAGATCGAATCAATAACCGGCTAGGATGCGCTTGTCTGGGGAGGAGAGGAATCTGTATCCACTCAGGTTACCTGAGGATATAATTACTAAATTTAGATCGTTTTTTAATTATGGCACGAATCTTATAGCGGATCTCTATATTTACAATAGGCACCACTTTTTTTTTGTTAAGAACCAGTGCCTATATACTTTGAGCAAGACAACATATATTCAGGTCTGATATTCAAGTTACTTATTTACTTGTATTATTTTAGGGAGGAGGGATCAAGTTACAACAAAGTTACAACAACCATTTTTTTCATTTTCAAAGTCCAAATCGTCGATCCAAACCGTTCAACATGATTATCTAAATAAAATGTGCTTGCAGATCAAATTTTATATTTTTTTGAATTTTTTTACTATTTATTAAGTATTTTACAAAAAATAGTCATATTCAGACCATTGAATTTTGTACCCATCTTAATAAATAGTAAAAAAATTCAAAAAAATGTAAAATTTGATCTGCAAGCACATTTTATTTAGATAATCATGTTGAACGGTTTGGATCGACAATTTGAACTTTGAAAATGAAAAAAAAAAAAAATGGTTGTTGTAACTCAAATTTGTTGTAACTTGATCCCTCCTCTATTTGAGGTTAGTTTCTTGTTGAGGTAAACATCAGCTTTAAAGTTTCCACTGGTTATAAAGTAAACAAATCACTTGATATTTTTCTCCTGATTTCAATATATAAATTGCATTGAATGGCTGACATCGACCATTCAAATATCAAATTAAGGTTAAAAAATTAATGCAGAATACGGACATAATTTGAAGTTATCCTATTATATTTTATAATATGAAATTAAAGGAGCTCATATTTTGAATTAAAAAAAAAAGTTCCACAATTTTAATTTTACAATCAGGTGCGTTGCTTGTTGTTCTAATTTTTCTTTAGCAAGTTCTTACTTAACAAATATGTTTTGATTTGTTTAGCACATCAACAACTTGCTAATATCCCAAAATGGTTACTAGGAATTAAGTTGAGTAGCTCACAAATCACAATGAACAAAATAGTTCTAAAAAAATCAATAATAAAATAGAATGAGGAGAAGGTAACTAAATTTGTTTTTTACTTGAAACTTGTCATGAGGAGTAGTCAAATATTGTGGGTAAAAATATTGACAATGTTATTTTAACTTCATAATAAAAAATATACAACTTACAAAATCAAAACAACATTATGAAATCAGAATAAATTTTAGAATTTAAATACTAAATGGGTCGAATCGGAATCACATTTAATTAACAAAAAACACTGTAGCTGGACGTTATGGTCCATAACGTTCAGCTACAGTGGTTTTTTTTTCAAAAAAATTACAAACTGAAGCAAGCAAAAAAAAAAAACACTGTAGCTGGGCGTTCTGGTCCATAACGTCCAGCTACAGTGTTTTTGGTTAATTAGAAATCATTAGCGATCAGATTCACTGAATATTATCGACCATAACATTCAGTTAAGGACGTTATGGATCATCACGTTTTTGCTACATCTCAAATTCTAGTGAAAATGTTCTTTAATATCGATATTTTTTTATTTTATTTTCTATTAATAAAAATTTCGGCCCAACTCCCAACATAACAAGGCAACGTGGCATCCACTGCGCCGGGGTGTTGAACCGTCTCGGGGAAGCCAAAGACACTCCGACTGACACTAACGGTTTTGGGTTTGAAATCCATTTTGATAGGCATTCCGGATCCATTTATGAAATATTCTTAAATTTCGAAAGAAAAATAAGTTATTTCGAAACTTTAATTGAAAAGGAGACAATTTCAAAGACGAATAAATAAGCAAGACTTTACTTTTATTTATTTATTTATTTTAATGCTCATTTAAAATCATAATTTTTCCTTATATTAAATCTTGAAGAATGTATAGAATAGCAACTTACAAACAGAAGTATCCGGATAGCTACATTAAATGCAATAATAAACAAATCCCAATACGATTATAAATTAATTTTACCAAAAGTTACTTTAGATGAAGAATGCAACCCACTCGCACTCCCCATTCCTCTGTGGCTGGAACGAACAAGTAACTCACAATCGGAACCTTCTGACATCTCAATTCCAAAGAACAGCCTTCCAATTTTACAGCATAAATTCTTAAGAAACCTGTGTGTCAGTGATAAACCACACGAAGGAGTGTCGTTTGACAATTTCTAGAAGATCTTGATTCTTTCGGCCTCTTTCCCGAGTGCGTATCCTCTGCGATATTTCATATTTTGCGGGACCGACGTGTCCGGTGCGCTGCATGAAGTCTAAACTCTCTGCGATATCTCATATTTGTAACACAATATGTTTGGCTTCATGCAGCGCACGTACTATAGAATTAAAACACGGCTGCATATGGTTGGTGCGCTGCATGAAGTCTAAACTCATCTGTTAAAATATTCACCCCTTGTTACTTACCTCTCTTTGGAACCAGAACTGATGTGCCTAGTTACGATATAAATAAATTTCTCCGACTCAAAACCTCCTCCCTTCCTCTCTCTCTCTCTCTCTCTCTGAAGGCTAGCAATCAGTGTTGTCTGTGAGCGGCGCTTAGAAGATACGACAATGGCGAGTCCGCCGAAGCCATGGAAGGCGGAGTACGCCAAGTCGGCGCGATCGTCGTGCAAGACCTGTAAGAGTGCCATCGGAAAAGACCAATTCCGCCTGGGGAAGATGGTCGTCGCTTCCCAGTTCGATGGTTTCATGCCTGTACGAATTTCTCTTTTTTGTGTGCTTTCTTCTTATTTCTTTGATGCTCTTTCACTTTTTTGTTTTGTTTGGAAAATAGTGGACTTCGTTGCCTTTACTTCGTCCTTTCGAGAAATTCTTGTTTTGTGTTTTGTTTTGGTAATGTTGGTACTTGGTACTGTACCAGTTATGCTAAAATGTGACTTCCTGCTGGAAATAAATGAGCACTAATAGCTTAAAATTTGAAATGTACATTGTGTTTTTTGGTTGAACTAATATTAACAATCAGCCTTCTTTTTGTCATACTTAGATTATTTCTTATTGTTGCTATCTATTCCTTTGTTTTCTACAGATGTGGAATCATGCAAGTTGTGTCTTGAAGAAGAAGAACCAAATCAAAGCGTTAGTACCCTTTAGCAATGCCTACATTTTTATTATATCAGAAATTGTTTGTGCTGAGAAAAGTTAATTGAAGGGAAAAAATAGAAACATGGAAGAGATGAGACCTGAATTGATTCTAAAACAATTTGTAGCTTGCATTGTTTTGAAAATTTGGACATATTTGTGCCTTTTGGGCAATTTTGAAGTCAAAAAGTATAGAAAAAGATTAATGGGGCAGGTTGAAAACAAATTTCAAATGAATGACTATTGAGACATCAGGCTAGGTGATGTGGAGGGAATTGACTTGCTGAGGTGGGAAGATCAAGAGAAAATAAGAAAATACATAGACGACGATTCCTCTGGTGCATTGTCAGTGCCAGCTGGTGCCTCGTCGTCTTCTTCTGTTTCGAATGATGACTGTGCAATTGACGTGTCTCCTTCTTCTCGCGCATCTTGCAAGAAGTGCAATGAAAAGATTCAAAAAGGAACTGTATGTTATCTTTCTTGCAAGCAATTGGGAGATTTGGAGCATTTTAGTTTAGATAATATGTTAGTTTAGATGCGAGGAATGTTGTTATTACAAGTATCAGTATTTGGAGCATTTCAAACAAAGAGGGTTCAGATGCCTCCATTTTTTGTGCCTCCATCGTGCCTCCACTTTTTAATTTTCTAATGACAAAAATTTTAAAATTTATTTGTCAAAATAAAACCGTTAGATGTGATCTGTATTATTTTCTCTACATGCGCATAAAAAATTATCACTTTTCAATTTTGTTTTATACGAATCAATAAATTGAAAAATCAACGTCCGTAATTTATCCCCATCAGTGTATTTTGCAAACTCGTGATACTAATCAAAACAAAATTGAAATGTCGTGATCTTTTACCTGCGTGTAGAGAAAATGATATAGATCATATCTAACAGTTTTATTTTGACATTTAAGTTATTGTAGTTCGAAAAATGGAGGCATTTGAACCCCTCCTCTCAAACAAAATCAAATGCTCCTTGTCTTTAGATGTTATTGGTTTGCTTTATGTGGCCTAATAGAGCATTTAAAAGGACTAATTAATGCATATTTTCTGTACCAGATTCGTGTTGCAACAAAGCGAGAGGGAAAGGGGACCAAGGGCCTACAGTGGTACCATGTGAATTGCTTCATAGAGATGTCGCCTTCGACAGATATAAAAAATGTATTCGGTTGGGACAAACTTGACCCTGAAGAAAAAGAAAACATTCTTTCCCTTCTTAAGAAAAAAAGTACTGTTAATGAAGAAGGTACCTAACTGTGACATACTATTTTGCTATTTGTTAGTTATAGGTTTGTATTTGATCCTGCATAAAGCATTATAATATCTTGAGTGCCTTCACAAAATAAAATTTTCTTCTACTATTTAGCTATTTGTCAGTTATATGTCTTCTTCTTCTTTTTGTGTGTGTGTGTGTGTGTGTGTGGGTGGGGGGGGTGTGGAGTGGTTTGCATGGGTAATATGTTATACTTTGGTACTTCCTGTGAATGGCATTTCTTGTTATCATTAGGTAATGCTGTCATTTATTAATTTGCTCCTTTTTCTGAAGATGAGAAAAAGGATTCCAAGGGAACTAAACGTAAGAAAGGCGTGTCTGATGAGAAACCGACAGCCAAAGCTCCAAAATTAGAAGAGACTAGTTCCTGGAAAGTCGATGCCAGTAAATCAGGCTTGTCAGACTCAGACCTTGAAAAGAAGCTGAAGGAACAGAACGAACTGCTTTGGAGCATAAAGGATGAGTTGAAAAAGAATGTGTCAACTGTTGAGATGAGAGAAATGCTTGAGGAAAATGACCAAGGTTCCTCTGGATCAGAATATGACCTAAGAGACCGTTGGTAAATTCTTTACTTCTAGTTAAGATGAACTTTCTTATGGACTTTTAAATTAAATGAGAAGGACATGCCAGACTGCACTTTCTTTTTATCTGGAAACCCAATTAAGAAGGAATTCACATCCTCTGAGATATCTCGAACTTTTTGTTCTGTGGAAAATACTGACCCCCTGCATTCCGAATAGGCACTGAAAAAAAATTTGGCCTGGCTTTAGATAAACTGAAAATTTGAGATATCTCAGAGGATACGGACTCACTCATTAAGAAGGACCATATGGGCAAATTTATAAGCAATTTAATGTATAAAAATAACTGCATATATGTCCATTAGTTTTTTAGAATTATATAGTAATCTTATTAGTTCTCTTATTAGTATTAAGAGATTGATTCATCAGGTTGAGTGCAGGTGTGAACCTTACCTTCCTGGCCTGACTCGCCAAACTATAGTGATTGCTTCATGTCACATATTTGGTCAGATATTAAAATACAGTTTTGGATGTACAATTTATCTCTATCTTGAAGACTTAGACCTTTGATCTGCATGCATGTAGTGCTGATGGAATGCTGTTCGGCGCATTAGGTCCTTGCCCGATATGTTCTGGTTCAATCAGATATGCCGGTGGGCAGTATAAGTGCCATGGTTACGCATCTGCTTGGAGCAAGTGCTCATATTCCACTACCGATGCTGTTCGTCTAAAGGGCAAGTGGAAGATTCCAGAAGGCACAACCAATGAATTTCTACTAAAAGTAAACTGCGTTTGTTTTCCCATTATTTATTAATTTAATGCTCTCTCTCTATCGTTTTTGGCACACAAAACTCATTGTTGGGCAATTTTGTTCATACCGCAATCAAAAAACAAGTATTCCTTGTCCAGTCCTAGTACAGCTTAATGATTAACTTCACAAGGTGCTTAATAGTGTTTGCTCCTTACTCTGATTGTCTCCTTTGGATAAGTGAGAAATAAAAGTTAATGAGGACATTTTTTTTTTCTTTTCTGAGAAATGGGGATGAAATGGCTGTAGTAGGGTATACAGTATAATACATATCTCTTAAAAGGGTTCTACATATTATCTGAGATTTTTAGATGTTATACATATACATATATATTCATTTTGTATGTTCCTATACAGTGGTTCAAGTCACAGAAGGTGAAGAAACCAAGCCGAGTTCTTCCCCCTCTAACTCCTTGTAGCTCAGCCGTGAACCACCCAAATACTCAGTCATCTGTTGCTGAAGGATTGAATAAATTGAAAGTTGCTTTATTGGCAAAATCTGATGAAGATATTGTAAGTACATTTTATAAAACTTTCAATACTAGTTTTAGTTCATATAACTCTTTTTTTTGTTTAATCTTCCATTTTACTTGGTCTTAATATTTTTTTTTTAAGGAGGACTGGAAACAAAAAGTTAATGCTGCTGGAGCCAGCTTCCATGCAAATGTTAAGAAAGGTACTTATGTGCCCTTAATGTTTGTTTAATTTATTTTAAGTCATTTGGTTCTCTTTTTAACCCCTCAAGTCCCATTGATTGCATTGTAATAGTTAAACAGTCCATTTGGAACTATTTAGCACCTACTGTTTTCTTCCAGTTGAGAATGGATAGAAACCTAGTTTATTGAAAATGCCAAAGAGTACACGTTCCAATGTTGAGTTCCAAAATAGAAACTTCTTTACTTCAGCAACTGAGACAGATAAATTATAGCTCAATTGTAATTAATTCAAGAATATAACTTAATTATAGCTCAATTTAATAAATTAGTTTCTGTTGGATGCAGATACGAGCTGTTTGGTTGTTTGTGGAGAGCTTCCTGACGAGGATCTTGAAATAAAAAGAGCAAGGTTTTTGTTAAAACATTCTCAGCGCAATTGAACTTATCTAACATATTTTAACATACTGTTAAATCTTTTATTATTTTTGCTGTGCTTTGATTCTCTAGGAGGATGAAGGTACCAATTGTAAGGGAAGAATACCTGGAGGAGTGCCTGAGGAAGAAACAAAGGCTTCCCTTTGATATGTACAAAGTTGAGTCCGCCTTAGAAGCTTCTAAAGGTGTTGTCACGGTCAAAGTCAAGGGAAGGAGTGCGGTGCATGAAGCGTCTGGTTTGCAAGATACTGGTCACATTCTTGAAGTCGGCAAAAGCATATACAACACTACTTTGAATATGTCTGATTTGTCTACTGGTATTAACAGGTAACTAACTATATTTCCTTTTTCCGAGATTATAGCATGTGAACCTTCCTTCCATTATAGAATACTGTTCTTAAATTGATACAAGGATTACGAGTGATATGGTAATTTTTCACTTGATACTTCTAATAGTTGAGTGTCATTTGCAAGTAACCTAAAAAGTTTGTGAATGGATAGCATTTATATAGCTCTCTCTCTTTTTAATGGCATATACTCCCGTCTTCTGTGAAGCTATTACATTCTTCAAATCATCCAAGAGGATAAGGGATCAGATTGCTATGTGTTTCGCAAGTGGGGTCGTGTTGGTAATGAAAAAATTGGAGGTACAAAATTGGAAGAGATGACGAAGGACGATGCAATTCATGAATTCAAAAGACTGTTCCTTGAGAAAACTGGGAATCCATGGGAAGCCTGGGAACAGAAAAAGAACTTTGAGAAGCAACCTGGCCGATTCTTCCCCCTTGATATTGTATAAATTTACATTTATTATTGGTTATTGATTATTAGTTATTGAGTCTATTACACATGATCCCTGTAATTAGGATGCTCCATTTTGGTCTCATCTTTCTTCACACGGATAAACCAAGAAAAATCTCTGAGTACACATTAATTTGGTCTGTCCTATGCACACTTTTCCTCAATTTTCACTTGTTCTTAAATTACATAAAATTCTGTTCATTCTTTTTTGACTGGACATACAAGGTAATTCATACATATCAAATTAAGTACCAGAATGAGAAGCTTGCCAACTTTAGAGGACCAATACATAAAAACTATAATACATAGAAGGACAAGCTAAGCTAGTATGGTAACTAGAATTGGGTTTAGTAAAAGCTAAGTTAGTTGCTAATTTCTACTCTGTTTTCTGATATAACTTTTGGACCATACTAGTGCCACACCAAATATAAGTGTGGATTTTATGAGAATGCTTATCAAACTGCGAATGATGTATATTTCAATTGATTGCAGGATTATGGTGTGAAACAAGCACCAAAGAAGAAAGACCTTAGCACCTCAAAGAGCTCACTTCCTCCTCAGTTAGTTGAACTCATGAAGATGCTTTTTAATGTTGAGACATACAAGTATATTTCTCTTTGCTTTGAATTTATTTAGCCAATATAAAGCAAGGTTTACCATAAGGTCGATATTATGTGCACAGGATTAATAGGAGTGAAGCTATGGTACTTTGCAAAGCGCGGATCGGTCCATGCTATGGATCCATATCTCCATTTTTAAAATTCAAATAGTCGATCTGAACCGTACAACATGATCTCCATATGAAAATGTACTAGGAGACCAAATTTTATATTTTTTTTGTTATTTTTTTAGGTTGGTAGAAAATTACTATTCCGGATGGTTCAAAATTTTTAGATCAAGTGATTTTCCTACTTATCTATAAAAAGAGTAAAAAAGTTTAAAAAAATATAAAATTTGATCTACAAGTACATTTTCATATGGAGATCATGTTGTACGGTTCATATCGATTATTTTTACTTTGAAAATAGAGATATTGATCCATATTACGGACCAATATGCGCTATGCATAGTACCGTAGCCTCACTCACCGCATAAGATTACAGTCTTTTAATCTTATGCCAAAAAGGCTGTAAAAAGGTGAATTGAAAAAAAATATGTACGGTGGTGGGGTTGCAGGTGGGGCTAGTACTAAACCAAATTTCATCTGACCGGTATCTGATTTTGTAACACTCTCTATAGGATGCTGATCTTGATTGTTCATTTGTTTTTTCTTCTGTTAATTCTAGGGCTGCATTGATGGAGTTTGAAATTAATATGACTGAAATGCCCCTTGGAAAGCTAAGCAAGCAGAATATACAAAAGGGTACATGATATATTTTATATGAATTTCTATTGTTTCTTAGTCTTATTGTGCTGATAATATGGAAGAATATTGATAATTTGGCCCCATTGTTTTTTTTTCTGTACAGGTTTTGAGGCATTGACTGAGATTCAAAATTTGTTGAGTGATAACAGTAACAATGACACTGCAATCAAAGAGAGCATGCTTGTTGCAGCCAGTAATCGATTTTTCACACTTATACCTTCCATACATCCTCACATCATTAGAGATGAGCTTGACTTTAAGACCAAAGTATGTACTGTTCAGTTCTGTACTTGCATGTCATCTCAATATGATCATTTCTTGCTTTTCTATTTTTTTATTTTATAGAGAAATTCAATTTTGCCCCAACAAAAACATCAATTTGGATTTACCCCTGCAAAATGAGAACACCTCATGCACAATTATTGCTTGAAAAACATCAAAAGTTCTGTTATTGCTATTTGAGTTATCTACAAAAAAAACAATTCAGTTAATCTAGGTTTACATCATATATTTTCATCTTTTGTAAGGATTTTTAGAATTGGGAGGGGTTACACGTGAAACTGACCCTCCTACAGTTCTTATGTAATATATGTTCTTGGTTGAGACTTTATGTTTTGATCGACATTGTACTCAATACCTATATTTGTAATATGATACTTGGTAAATGGTACCAGAGAGGTGGTACCAGCTGACAATGTAAATGTTTTCATGTTTAATGGAAATCGGTGGTGTATTCCACTTCTTTAAAAAAAAATGTTTTGATCGACATTTCAATACATTTCTTCTGCAAATACCACCAATTTATAGTGAGAATTTACACTAAACCACTGATGATATTGTAATCTCTGACATACTCTTTCTGAAAAATAAATTTGATAGGATTTTTTTTAACATGTTGTCCAATCCACTTCTTTCATTTTATTTTTGTTCTCAAGGTGAAAATGCTCGAGGCCCTTCAGGACATAGAAATCGCTTCAAGAATAGTCGGTTTTGGAGGTGATGATGATGAATCTCTAGATTCTAAATACGAGAAGCTCAAATGTCTTATCAATCCTTTGCCCCATGATAGTGATGATTATAGACTAGTCGAGAATTACTTATTGAATACCCATGCTCCTACTCACAAGGTATTACACTACTAGAGACACAAAATCATACCGACCCGAGTATTTACTGTTTGTCTTTTTTTTTTTTTTATAATCTTGGTTTCTAATTGAGATTTAACATCAAGTTTGGCAATGGATACACTGGACGTGCACAGTACTGGTATGAAATAGTAGTGAACTCTTTGATAGATCCTGCAGTACTGCACTGAGTTGCTTATGACTTCTCTCAGCTCACCAGATCTAAGACCCAAATTTTCAGACCATACCCTGTTTTGGACTCATTTGCAAATGCAATGAGTATTGGGTGTTATATGGAAATACAGCATGATCGTATATTATGATTCTAAGTAGAACAAAGTAAAAAGAATTTATATGTCCTCAACTGTGCTTGATGGTCTATTATGGTTATGTGGCAGGATTGGAGCCTAGAACTAGAAGAGGTTTTTGCTCTTGAAAAAGAAGGAGAGACTGATAAATATGCTTCTTACCGGGATAAACTTCAGAATAAGATGCTTTTGTGGCATGGTATTATAACTGACTGACAATTTTTCACTACAATAGTACCTATGGTCGTTATTAATAATACATTGATTGTTTTTTTCCTAATTTTAATTTGTAAATTCAGGTTCAAGATTGACAAATTTTGTGGGTATTTTGAGTCAAGGCCTGAGAATCGCACCTCCTGAGGCTCCTGCTACTGGATACATGGTTTCCTCTCTTTCTCTCTCACTCACCCACACTCTACATGTGTGTGTCTTCACCTACATCAAAATATCGTGCACATTACTGCAATGTGATAAGTATCTTGTATACCTACGGGTTTCTCTCCAATCCCCATGACCACACATTATGTATTTTCACATATTGTGCATTTTATTGTTTCAGCACCACCCCCTCCAAATTTTGTAGTTCCGCCCCTGCATTGATGCCCACAGCAACCTTGTAACATTTATGTTTGCTTTTCCAACTTACAGGAGCTTGATTTTTTTGCTAACTTGTGAAATTTTCCTTTGTTCAATTTTTTTTTATAGTTTGGGAAAGGTGTATACTTCGCAGACTTGGTTAGCAAGAGTGCACAATACTGCTTTGTGGACAGGAAAGATCCAGTCGGTTTAATGCTTCTTAGTGAGGTTGCTTTGGGAGAGATGTATCAGCTGAGAGGTGCCAAGGTAAGTCAAAAGAGTACTGCTGTTGTTTTCCATAGGTTCTGTCAGGTCAGGTCAGGTTAGGTCATTGAAATTTCAGACAATTTTCAGGACACATTATATCATTTCTGGTTATAGTCATTGTAGATTCATTTTAATTCAGGTTGTGTTATCTTCGCATCAGGTTATCCTGTATTTTTGTTTTACTGAGTTCTGATCTGGTTTAGATTTATGGGTCAATTGATTGGAGTTGAGGTTGAGATTTTTCTTGGGTTTTGTTTAGAAAGTTTGTTGGGTTGTGGCTGGTTTAGGGCTATGCTTCAAAGTTGTGTTGGGATTCGGTTTTTTTTTTTTTATGTTGATAATGTTTGCTGGAGTTTAGTTAAAAGGTTTTCCCCTGGTCGGGTTTGGGTTAGTTTTCTCATTTTACCGAGTTTGGTTGCCAAATGAAAGCCGGGTTTGGGTCGATCAGGTCTGGCAGGAAGGGGTGTTCATTGGGTCTGGTTTATTTGGTTTTCAACTGAACCAAAAAGTGTGGATTAAATGGGGTTTGGTTTTTCGGTTTAAATGGATCGGTTTGGTTGAATTTTTGAATTACTTCGTTTTTTATATTTGACTGAACCGACCAAACTCTATATGGTTCAAATCCATGCTTTATATATAATGTATGTGATATCAACAATTTATATTTTGGTTTCGATATTTTAGAACATATACATATTTATATGGAATTGAACAATGTATGTAATGTCAACAACTTATATTAAATGTATTTGTGTGTGTATTGAGTTTTGACCTTTTAAACTTTAATCTCTCTTATTTCGGTTCAACCAAACAAACCGAAATTTACTTTGGTTATTTTGGTTCGGTTGATTCAGATTGGTAACGGTGTCAAGTTGAGAGGTCTGTGTTTATAGGTCAAGTTGGTTTTAGTTTGATCGGGTTGGGTCAGATTCGGTTCGATTTTAATGAAGTTCAGTTTAGTACTTGGTATCGGTACTCAGTTTAGTACTCAGTTTAGATTGACTTTAAAAGGTTAAAATAAACTTAAAACCTGACTGAGAATTACTTACTGCCTGGTATTGCACTAATTGACATGTCACTAAGGTGACTTGATGCAATTATATGAATGGTTGTGTAGTATATGGATAAGCCGCCTAAAGGGAAGCACTCAACAAAAGGCCTGGGGAAGACGGTGCCGCTTGAGTCAGAGTTTGTCAACTGGAGAGATGAAGTGGTGGTGCCATGTGGTAAACCTGTTCCATCCAAAGTCAAAACATCCGAGTTAATGTATAACGAATACATTGTCTATGATACCTGCCCAGGCAAGTCGTTTGTTTCTCTTGCTTTGCTTCTCTTTCTGTCTCCTATTTCTGTGAAATGACTTAAATGTCCTTGGTTTTGGCAGGTGAAGATGCAGTTCTTGCTCAAGGTCAAGTTTCATCATAAGAGGTGATAGTATTGTATTTGCGTAGACTAGTTTAGTATATTTTGATGTTCTCTCTGTTTCTCTAGAGCATTTTGTGGTGAAACTCTGGCCAGAGCAGAGTGCAATCCAGCAACAGCCAAGTGCTTAAATCAAAATTTTTGTTGAAAGGATGATTCCTGTATATATTCCTGTGTTTTATTACTTAGTTTTTATAAGTTAGTGCCTTTTAACCTAGTTTGATGTAACCGACGCACATCTCATGTGAAAATCATGTTATACATATCCTCTTAATCTTGCTTGTATTAGCTAATTGGGGGAACATAGGTGAAATATATGTCACATTATTCACGCCAAAACAGTTAATATGCTTTTTTTGGTAGGGGTGTTTATACGTTCGGTTCGGTCCAAACTGAATTAAAATAGGCAAACCAAAGTATTTTTGGTTTTCAAAAATCAAACTGAACCAAATCGGAATAGAATAAGAATCAAATCGAATAAATTGAAGTAAATTTTGGTTTATTTGTTTGAACCAAAATAGGATATTAATCATAAAATTTTGTTAATTTGTTGAATTTTTTAAAGATGAATTTATAAATTTTGTTTGGTTCGGTTTTTACTGGTTTTAAATTGAAACAAGCAATATACATTATGTCGTATTATTTATTTATTTTTTTAAATGTTAAGGTTCGGACGGGAAATGAGTTTAAAATTTTTGGTTGGTTCGGTCTAATTGGTTTTAAATTTTTAAATTGAACCGAACTATTAAACCAGTTTTAGAAATGAACTGAACCAAACTGATTAAACCGGACTCGATGAACACCCTTATTTTTTTTGGGTATCTAAATCAAAGAAATTCATGTGCAAACTCGTTCTTTCTATAACCTCATGTTCAATTTTGATATAACTTGAAAACTTTATATCCCGTGCATTGTGCAACATATATAGAGTGATTTATTCTTCATAGTTTAAATTAATTGTCGTTTTTTGTCATAATTAAATAGCGGTGTAAATCAAAGAAAACACTAAAGTAGTGCATATCAAGCCCCATGCTAATAAAAAAACTCTGACGGTTTCGATTTGATACTTTGGATTCAAGATATAAATAAAAAGTAAAGTAGTAACATTTTATGCCGTAAAGCTTGTAACATTGAATACTAGAGGAAAATAAATTCCTTTTCTAATTGACAAGGAATTACATGTGACTTGGACATCTAGAAATCGGGGCGAAAACGGATCTGTTTTTATTTTTTAATATAGATACAGATATTTATTAAAAAATATATAAATATTATTATAAAATATCAAAGTTCATAATATTTATTTAATTATAAAAAATATATAAATTTATTATAAAATATCAAAGTTCATAATATTTATTTAATTATAACAGTGAATGACATATTTTTTTCTCTAATATATTAAATTATATAGTATATATCTACTATTTCAATACGGATAATTAAAATTTAAAATTATATCCTTATTCGTATCTGCACGGATAATCGAATATCGGATATCCGTATAATAAAATTTCTTCTTATTCAAATTTGATATTTTGCAAGTCTTAAGAATATAATGTAAATGCTAAGGTTTCCCTTTAATTATTATATGAAATGCAATTATAAATAACTATTTGGATCACAGCATTTACATTATTTGCTGAATGATATTTAATTAAGCACCACTATATTAATTGCTTACAACAGTATGATATTTTTTATAGCACTTTTGATGTTTGTGTTATGGTACACAAATTTTTGCATGAATATCCAAATTTAATATTGATAAATATGAATAAACTCACACATTTATATTTACCCCTAATATATCATCCAATCCGGTGATATATATAATTATTGTCAAATAAGTTTTTGCACAACGAAAATGATATTAAATTAATGCTGAAAATTTTATAGATAATTGTAAGTGGATAGTGGAATGAATTTGACTTTTAGATCATAATTGATGCAAGTTATGAGTGTAATGAACTAGTAGTAAGTGTGCTTACTAATACTTTACCAAAGATTTGAGGAGAGTTCAAATGCATCATGATTTTGTGCTCCAATATGCTTCACATTCTTTATATCTGTTTTCAAAGTCCGAAAAGTCGATCTGAACCACTCAACATGATCTTCATAATAAAATATGCCTAGAGACCAAAATTTATATTTTTATGAATTTGTTTACTATTTTTTTAAATAGGTACAAAATCACTGCTTTAAGGAGATTCTGGACCATCCGAAAAAGTGACATTGTACCTATGTAAAAAAATAGTAAAAAAATTCTAAAAAATATAAAATGTAGTCTCTAAGAATATTTTATTATGAAGATCATGTTGAGTGGTTCAAATTGACTGTTCGGACTTTGAAAATGGAGATAAAGGATGTGTAGCATGCACAAAATCATGGTGTATTTGAACCCTTCTCCAAAGATTTATACATTTGATAGTGGCATTCATGTATTTCATTTGATTAGTAAGGCAATTCCATTTATGTGCTTATTAATACATTTTAAATCAAAAAGGAGCAAGATTAGGAAATGATATATAGAAGGAACAAGCTATTTGATTGAGCATTTCCTGTTTGTCTATTTAATTAATTAGAAAGTGCACTATTCAGTCTACTAATGATGAAAATCTTGTTATGTGTACATTCCTAGTCAAAATCATTATAGGGCCTTGGAAGCAAACTTTAAAAAATTCTCAAAAATAATGGGAAAAAAAGAGAGCAAATTAATTTAAGTTAACAAGCTTCTTGCCTTGTCATTGAATGTGGGCCATCAACTAAAAATGTTCTCTATATAAACAAACTTAGCCTCATGGATTCTATCCTACTACCATACCACAACAACCTACTAAAATACATTCCATCTTAGCTTACTTACTAGCAATCTAAACCAAAAGTCACTTCAATTCAATCCGAATTATTTGACGAGTGCAACTATATATGACAAACAAATTTACAACCAACATGTTTTCATGCCGTTGCATGTGGGTCAACGGACCGATCATAGTCGGTGCGGGTCCATCGGGCTTGGCAACGGCAGCTTGCCTGACAAAAAATGGTGTTCCTTATGTAATCCTTGAGCGATCCAATTGTATCGCCTCCTTATGGCAAAAGCGAACTTACGATCGCCTCAAATTGCACCTACCAAAACAATTTTGCCAACTGCCACTACTTCCTTTTCCCGAGGACTACCCCGAGTACCCTACAAAGAAACAATTCATCAAATATTTAGAATTGTACCGAAATCACTTCAACATCGAGCCACATTTCAATGAGCGGGTGCTTTCGGCAAGGTTTGATAGGGTTTCCGGATTGTGGAGGGTAGTGACATCTAGGGATAGATTTGAAGAGGTGGAATATATAAGCAAGTGGCTGGTTGTAGCTGCAGGAGAGAATGCAGAGTGTGTGATACCAGAGTTTGATGGATTGGATGATTTCAATGGTAATATATCACATGTTTCGGAATATAAATGCGGGGAGCGGTATCGTGGCGAGAAAGTTTTGGTTGTTGGTTGCGGCAACTCTGGCATGGAGATCTGTTTAGACCTTTGTGAATACAATGCATTCCCTTCAATGGTTGTTAGAGATTCAGTAAGTTGAATATATCATGTGTATAATATATCATGTATATAATATAAGTTTGCACAAAGGTCAAATGCCAACATTATATAATGAGTGCATAACCTAACCTGTCTCTTCTTTGCCATGCATCGACTAGTAAAACCATGACACCATGTGCTTAATTTATATGTTCTCTCCTCTATTTATAGGTTCATATATTACCAAGAGAGATCTTCGGCAAATCGACATTTGAGACAGGGGTTTTACTAATGCAATGTTTTCCCCTCTGGCTAGTCGACAAAATCATTCTCTTCTTAACATGGCTAGTTCTTGGAAGCACAGAGAGTTTGGGTCTAAAAAGACCAAGCAAGGGACCATTTGCATTGAAGAAAACCGAAGGAAGAACACCGGTTCTTGACATAGGTGCTCTTAGTAAGATCAGATCAGGGGATATTAAAATTGTGCCAGCAGTCAAGAGGTTTTTTAAAAACAGTGTGAAGCTTGTCGATGGCAGAGTTGTGCCAGTAGATTCAGTGATCTTTGCTACTGGATATCGTACCAATGTTTTGGACTGGTTACAGGTATGTATGCGACAGATCAATTGCTAGCATAAGATATAAAAGATTTCAGTGGCAGTTTGAAATAGGAGCAATAATTAGGAATTGGTATATACTACAAGAGGAATATGGAGGAATATAACTCAAGCCTGTATTTAATACTTCCTTGAATAGAAGAAATGTTGCCTGCTCGTTTACAAAAAGGGCATTAAACAGAATTAGCAGTTCAGAAAAAGAAAAAAAAATACTATGAACTCAAATTTTATATGTTGATTGTATAAAACAAAATAGCCATATTAATTAGTTTTATGTGTTTCATATAGCGGCGCCATTCATTAATGTACTTGTAACTTTTCTAATTTAGATTATGTTCCATTCTCAGGAAAATGATTTGTTTAACAATCAAGGCTACACAAAGGAGATCGTGCAAATTGGCTCGAAAGGAAATTCCGGATTATATGTTGTCGGATACACTAAGAAAGGTCTTTCGGGTTGCTCCTCTGATGCAATTAAAGTTGCAATTGATATCAGCAGAGAGTGGAGAGAAGCAGCAGCAGATGCTAGCATGACCTTCTCATGCAAAAGGAGAAGCTGCTCAAATAAATACATATAAATTGTGATTTATCAGCTAGTAGGATTTTTGATGTTTTTTTTACATAATATAGAACCAAATTTTGAGGAAACTTGGATATTGATGCTGCAACAAGTGCAACATTAATGAGGTGGTAAATATATTATTGTACAGTGAAATTTTATGAATACCTTGCAAGTTTGGAGAACAAATATGTTTCAGTGTTAACATTTTTTTTTTATATCAATTGTTTTTAGAATCGAATATTAATGTAGGTTGCCACGCGGTGAAAGATCCAATAGATCACACTGTGCCATTGAACGATACTTTTCGAAAAAAACCATGTCGGCATCAATCATGATAGAATTCATAATTAATGTCTGACTAAAAAATTATATTAACATAAAGCTGCCTATTTTTTTTTCTGGAGCTGTGTGGATCAGATATTGTACTATTGATAGAGATAGGTCAGATCTAGATTTCTGCACAGTTATCAGTAGATCAATAGTGAAATCATAATTTGCTACCAGTACAGCAGAGCTTGATTTAGGTGCCATTCAGTCCTTGCAGGTATAAAATTTGATGAAACCTGCTGAAACTTCGGCAATAAACTAGAACCATATTAAATAGTATTTTTACTTTTCACTATTTTATTATTTGGTTGATTAGTTGATAAATCTGAGAGATTAATAAATATTCATACATTAAAAACGCCAAGACAACTACCTACTGTTTCTATTATGTGAAAAACACTGTGTGTGTTTCAGTAACTGCATTAAAGGGTTCTAGTTGAAAAGAAGAAAATGAAAAACTAGAAAGGATAAAGGTGCTTAATTTTGAGTTGAAGAAGGCAATTGAAGGCAGAGTTCTCAATTAACCCTTAATTAATTTCAACCTAATTAAGTTGAAAATTAATTTCAAAAACCATGCTGAAAGGGACATGAAAAACATGAAACAGGTCAATTCGACGACGACCCGATCTCGTCTTCTTGCCATGTGAGTTAGTTGGTACATTTGTTTCTTCGTTCCGCCATTTAAGGAGCCATCATCTTTCGGTACAGAGAATTTTAGCTATATTTAATGAATCCAATCATTCCCTTGACCTAAATCCAATAAATATTAATTTGGTTTCAACTGTGATCATCATTAGTAATCATGTTACTAAGGCTTAAGTACCTTTCAAGCTAGTGTTAAGTGTTAACACTTAACATTTAGCATATCTTTTGTAAAGAGTTGCAGTGCCAATTTAACAACACTTTTTAACGAAGCGCCGATCCCCATCTCTCAATTCTGATATGGTAGTCTGATACCTTACAATATGTAATGAGTATCAGCATTTACTGTTAAGATGTTCTGACAAAAATTAACAGAGTGGATTCTCCAAAATCTAAGCTTAATTTAAAACATAGCATGCATGATATACTCTTTGCATGAATGTATCATACATATATGGTTTGTTTTTCTCTCATGCATGAATAATGTAATTATAAAATTAGGGAACTTTTAATTAATTAAGAACTGTATTCTGACAGGTCAAGTTGGATATTCTTTCTGGATTTAGCCTGTTCATAGCTGTAAATGAGAACAACATGGAATAAAAACTTATTTAATGAGGCCCAATCATGGTTTTAAGATATATTTCAGCATGGGAATAATGAGACCTAACAATTCCTTGTTGGTAGTAGACAGATGCCAAAGTCATTGCAAGTCTTAATGAAGTGATATTAATTATGGCACCAGAGTTCCTTTGTGGTACCACTCGTGTCATATAGAAATGTAGCACACGGCAAAAACATATACACCAAATAGGTATAATAATAATAATAATAATTAATAATAATAATAATAATATTATTAAATAAGAAAATGCCTGAAATATATCATGACTAGGGGAGCAAACGGGTCGGATATTATCCGTCCGGATCCGTATCCAAAAATTAGATACGGATATCCGAATCCTTGTAGACACAGATACGGATATAGTTTTAAATTTTAATTATCCGCATCCGAATAGTAGATATATACCATATAGTTTAATATATATTATGAAAAAATTTATGTAATTCACCATTTTAAAAAGCGGATCTCTGTATCCGTATCCGTATCCGTCTGTATAATATCTTATCCGTATCCGAAAAATAAAAGCGGATACGGATATGATTTGACCAATCCGTATCCAATCCGTTTGCACCCCTAAGATTCATGATATACCTCAAGTTAGATGCTTTTGACATATGAAGCAGAATTGTTTTAAAAAAGCATGAGAAAAGAAATTATTAAGGAGGAATTTGAAACTAAAAGTGAGAGATTCAAAAGCAGAACAACTTTGTATTATTTTGAGTAATTCATTGAGTAAGAAAGTACATAAAAGTTAATATGGTATAAGAACCTTAACTTCCTTATCATAGAAACGCTGGTGCTGATTTAGGCTTAGAGGACACTGCCAATCATTGCATGGGTTCTTTCCAATTATTGGTGGGGTCACTCAAATCTTGTATACATAATCCTAAAATCATCAAGCACATACCTCTCTCTCTCTATATTAAGGCAAAGTTTAGTCAACTATTGGTTAAAAGTAAAAGATAACTGTTTAAATTAAAGCAGCAAAAGGACAAAAAAGAAGAAGGGTCAAGCATGACTATCAACAAATAATAATAATTAAGAGAACAATATTAATGCAAAATGCATTATATATATGGTTGTTGGCTTGTTGCCTTGGTATTATGTGGCCATTAAAGGCACTTAAATACTAAGAAAGACACTCTTATGTTTTAAGGTGGAGGCACAATTTTTCAAAAGAATAATTCTCTGTTTACTAAGAAAGACACTTAAATACTAAGTAGCTACTTGTCCTGTTGGGTCCCTTTCTTTATGTAGGGGTACAAGTTAAAGTATTCCGGGCATTAAAAGAAAGGGACCCAACAGGACAAGTAGCTACTTGTCGCTTGTCTATCACAAATTGGACAATGATTTGGTGGCAAAATCAAATTAAATGCACGTTCCCTCCTAACAGTAAGGCAATTGGAATGTCATGACATGTGCCTTTCAAGAAAATTATGGGTATTGTTGAAATCACAATAATAGTGACTCGATGATGATATATGATAACCACCACCAAGTATATACCAAAAAGTTCATAACACATGCCGAAAGTTCTAATTTGAAAAGGCTAACATTGATATAGAAATATTGATAATAGCTAAAAAACGATGTACCTCATTTCTTATTTGAGAAAACAAATATTAGTTACCAACCAGGTGATCTTAAAAAAGGTGTACAAGATAATGAAGAGAAAAAGTGACACGTCACGTCACAATATGTGATAAAAATTTCACAAGACGTGACATAATTAAAATACCTGTTGACAATTACGTCACACAAATGATCATATCACACATACATAATCAAACATAACATATTTAATTATTATATTTTCTTTCATATTTTAACTTATTTCATAGAAAAAAAATACTAAAAAAATAAGAAACTATTGTAAAATAAAGAAACAATGTTGAAAAAATTGGTGTGTTATGTATCATTTTCAGTAGAAGGGAGACACGTCACATGAACCAACATGTCTTACATTGCATGTCGCCGTGACATACCCGTGATGCACCGTCACGAAACTCAAAGCTATACTGGTAGAAGTTTGGAAATTCTCATTTTTTTTGTGCTCAAAATCATTTCCTAACAATAATACTATGTACATGGACCCCAAGCAATTACTGGCTTCCATCAGCTAATACTCTGCATCTCCTTGCCCTCCAACTAAGAAGCAACTCATCGTTTAGACCAGATAAGATTGTGCCAATGAAATTACAAATTTTCGCCAAAAACTCACCCACTTTTTGTGCATTAAATGGCAAAAGAGCTTAAATTGCATTCCTTTATAAAAAGTATTTTCTTGAAAATAACAGCCTTATTCAGTGATTAACACTAGTCAGATTGAGTTAATTTGAAAAGATAAAAATACAAGTTGCTCTCCTTCATAATTTATTTTACTGGGCTACTAGGCTGAAAAAAATAATTAATTTTGGCATTTAACGCTCAAAAATGGGTGAAACTTGCAAAAACTTAAATGAAATTTGTTTCTGTTAGCAACCAAAAAGGAAAAAAAAAGAACAGAAAAGAAGACCCATAATTGCAAAAAGGTGCTTCGAATTAAACGCTCTTTTTTCCCATAAAAGCTGACACTTTTGTATTAATACACAACCTGCACTGAGATTTGAGTAACAGTATTAAATTATTAATACATCAACATATCAAACAGTCCCATTTAAAAAGTCTAGTATTATGTCTCTAAAAAAAGCATTCAGTGACAGTATTTACACCAACAAAACACTCAAAATCAATCAAACAGCAGAACCATCTATCATTTAAGAACAACAAGAAAAAAATTTGTACAGACACTGGATTAGTAACCACATTTAGAATGTTTAAGGGTGTGTTTGGATGCACCAAAAATAGGGGCTATTGGAGAATAGGACTATTGGGAATAGAAATGCGCACACAAACAAAACGCTATTCGGAATAGCTAGAACAATTGTTATTCTCTATTTCTTGTAAATGTTGGAATAACTACTATTCGGAAATGTGAAGAGAGAAAAAAATGTTTCCTTCTCTGATTTCAGCCAATACAGTTCCGAAATGACGAAGTTGACATCATTTCTGTCATATCCACGTCGTGACAATTCATTTTGAGACCCCACTTGCCTATCTTTCCTCTTAGTTAGCACCTTGTTAACACTATTCTTTCTCGGTTAAAGTTATTCACTATTTCAAATGTACAATCCAAACAATACTTTCACTAATCCGAATAACACTATTTTCACACTAATCTAAACATCACTATTTTTTCTCTATTCTCATCTACTAATCTCAAATTTCGCTATTGTAGCTATTCTAGCTCCCATCCAAACATACCCTAATTCCATACCAATTATTTATTATTACATAGCCCCACGACATATTTAAAACTATTGATGTATTGATTGCTGGATAATAGCAAGTTTGACTATGACTAACATCTGCATCTGCAAAAAAAGAATAAATTTGTTGAGAAGTACCTTCATTCGTGTTAAGACAGTGTGACTCCACGTGAAGAGAAAGACCTGGAACTGTATTGATATCATGATATGTAATGGGCCCTCCAAAAGTACAATTACTAACAGTGTTACTTGTTTGGAGAGAAAGCACAAAAGAAAAACAACAAGCTTAACTAATTAGAACTACAGGTTAGTCGAGGCTTGCAGTATCAACAAAGCAAAAAAAAATATGCAAGGGATCTTAACTAATTAAGTATCACCTCTGGCATGTGGGGCCCGTATCTGTCTACACAAGATATCTTAAACTGTGCAGTCATCAGAAGCCTCTTTATTATTGTAGGAGCCGTTACTACGGTGCTTTCCAAAATTAGGAAGCACCATCCAAACAGCTCCAATATAACATATAAAAGTTACAGGAATACAAAGAAGAAGAAAAAAGTAAAAGCTTATTTGAAACCCTGTACTGGGAAAGCTATTATGCTTATATTAGATAATCATAAACATTTTGCAGTTTGTTATGATTAATATCTGATGTCAGGAATAGTTAATTATGCACGCATAAATATTGGACAAATGTAGGTCAAGCTCCACAATATCTATTTACAATCTGCACATTACACGACAGTATGATTAGTTGCACAATCTGATTTCGACTTTGTACCAACCAGTACAATAAACTGAAAAAAGAAAGAAAGAAAGTTTGTATTATGGAGAACTGGTACCAGAATGACAGATTCACTGTTTTCCCACTAAAATATCTAATTCCAACACCGTACCAGCCAGATCTATACTGTGATGCAACCCATGTAGTTAGTACCTACCTAGCCAAACCAACTACATCTGGTCAATTTTTCCGATTTTCCATTATTAAATCTCTGGCTCACTTTTTCTTACCAAATCCAGAGGCGGCATATGCTAGTTTGAAAGAGAAACAAAATTTGATGGGTTAATACTGATGCCTCGAAAAGTGCCCCCCATAAATGGAACTGGGCTTAACAGGCATGGACTCAATAAAACCCAAAGCCCAGTTCACCTGCACGGCACAGTAAGTCCACAATGCAAGTGGACATTCCTACTGTTGGTACAATTAAGTAAACCTCTATGAGACAAGTGCAAATTTCAAGCCCCTTTTCAACTAATCCAGCACATCTACAAGCCGAGAGGACTGACAAACAATTGATACTGTCTGGTGTGAACCCATTATTGCACCTCTTCAAATAATATTATAACTTCTTCTCCTTTCCATGGAGAGACCACAACTAGAAATCATGCAACTCAAAGAGATAGCATCTCTATACCAGGACATTTTTCAAACACCTTACATGCATAACCTAATCTCCCACACTTAGCATACATGTCAATGAGAGCATTTCAAAGAAGTCTCACAAGAGAGCCGATGGAAGTGAGAGCTGTTATTAATGCGACTTCATTTGGATAAATTCAATCTCTAGGTTGTATCTCTCGTAAGAAATTAAGTGATTACTCAAAATCACCATTTCCTACAAACCCACAAATCATGAACATTCAAATAACCACGTTTCGTATGCACATCTGATCAAACATGTGCCTTGCCAAATCTACCCCCGAGACATCTTACAGTACATGATAATTAAACAGCAGGAGATATGAAAATCTGACCCAAGATTTAATTCATTTCTACCAACAAACCCATGAACTTCTCTACCATGACAGAGTCCAGAAGCCGGTAAAATGGACGATACAGTAAATCCATTTGGTCTAAACCCCTCAGATTGCATTTTATTGACAAGTTAAAAGAGAAAAGAAGAGTTCGGCTGAGAAAATTAGGAGATGAGAATGTTATAAGAAGAGATGGTTCTAAGAGGCATTTCCTCGAACAGGTACACGGCATTGGGTAGGAGGTTGTAAAGATAAAGAAATATTAGAGAGTTAGCGAGAATGGGATCAGAGGAGAAAATGGCACTTGTGGCGGAGGCTTTGGGAAGGAGCAGAGGAGACCAGAGAAGGTGGGAAGAATGGCGGCGGTAGAAAGTGGTGAGACGAGAGAGAAGGGTAGAAGCCTGGAAGGCGACATTGCTAAATTTTCGAAGAGAGGAAATAGGAAGTTGTTTTTAGAAAGCGGGAGTTTGCGAGAGCAAAAAAAGCCCTTTTCACCAATTATATTCGGCCCATGGGCCTTCGACGAACATGCAGACTACCTAATGGCCATTTTTATACAATTAGCATAAAAAAATCACTTCTCACCAATTATATTGGGCCCATTGCAACTTTTTTCTTTTAAAGAAACATGATTTTAATGAATTATTAAAAATAATTGCATGTTATAGGAGACAAATTGGGGATCCGTATCTTCTCAGGTACCTAACTCAACACAACTGAAACGGACGGCCCGGATTTACTCTCAGCCGGTGCCTACTTGGGATGGCACGGGCAGTAATATTTCTGCTTTGAGATTCGTGCCAAGTTAAAAGACAGATAAAGAACCATCCATTTCAATTGTACTCAGTCAAATAACTTGAGGAAAAAAATACTCTTTGATTCTAGCGAGTTGGATCTGATTTAAATAAGAGAAAAATAATAAGTTCATGTCAATTTGATTCAAATGCGATTCCGATTCGATCAACTCACTGACTTCTACTTTTTAGTATTTAAATTCTAAAATTTATTCTGACTTCATAATCTTGTTTTGCTTTCGCAAGTTAAATATATTTTTATATTATGAAGTTAAAATAACATTGTCAATATCTTTATCCACAATATTTAACTGCTCATAACAAGTTTCAAGTAAAACAGATTTAATTATCTTCTCCTCATCCTTTTTGTTGATTTCTTTTTTGAGAACTATATTTTGTTAATTATGATTTGTGAGCTACTGAACTTTTTAGTTTAACCATTTTGAGATATTAATTAGCAAGTTGTTGATGTGATAAACAAATCAAATAGATATAGAAGGCTGATAAACATATTTGTTAATTAGTAAGAACTTGCTAAAGAAAAATTAAACATGATTGTAAAATTAAAATTGTGGAACTTTTTATGAGCTCCTTTAATTTCATATTATAAAATAAAATAAAATAGGATGACTTCAAGTTAGAAAACCATTTCGAAGTTCTTTAATTACTCCATGTCTCAAGAGAGGAAACTTAGTTAAATAAACTCCTGATATTTTTTTTTAAAAGTTGAAAATCCATTTTTAGATGGTTTCTGTTCCAAAATATTAAAAGTTTATATGTCAGAATTTTAAAATAATGGAATTATCTAACAATGTGGCAAAGTTGATGTCTCCGTGGGAGTCGCATGCAATCGTATCGTCACCCTTCTTACCCTTCTTACCTCTGATACCATATTACTTTTGCATCTTGTTTAGATGGAGAGTAGAATAAGGAAGGGGAGGTGAAGAATAGAATGTAATGGAATAGAATAGAAATGAATATTAATATATTCAATTTTTTTGTGTATGAATGATTAGTGAAGGAAAATACATTTAATTTTTTTTTCCGTCTTATTTCTTATTTGATTAATTAAAATTTAGAATGTTAATAAGAAATTCGGTATCTGCTGTAGGTTTGTGATAAAGAAATTTTAATGATAATTATATAGGTAAGATCTAGGGTTTGGTATATGTGTCATTTTTTAAAAATATTTGCAACAATTTTTTTCCAACCGTTACATCTCAAATCGGGAGGAAAATCAATTCTATTGATTACAATCATGCAAGGTTAAACATTTTCCCTTCTGTATCATTCACCTCCGACAGAATTTTATCAACCAAACACAATTCGAAAGAAAATTTTCTTTTCTTTCCATTCCATCGATCCCTTCCTCTACTCTCCATCCAAACAATATGTTAGAGACAGGGCTTACTATAATAGGCTATTAGAGCACTTACTATAAAATAATATTCCTCTTTGTTTTTTGTTTTGTTTTTGTTGCTTACAATAATACCTTATCATACCAATTTCTGTACCAGCAGTACTAAAATTCCGTTCCCGAAGTTTTCAATTTATTTTCTTAAATTTGAAGTTCTTCTGATCATACCAACGCATGCAAGTGCTCTCGCCTCCAAGGCCTAATTAAATAATAAAATTCTAACGCCTTGTAAATTTTGCTAATTAAAAAGTTCGACACTCTTGATTACGTCATTAAATAAGTATAAACTGGTACGACGAAACGAGAACGGAGTAGGTCCGATGCCCATCGGACCTACTTTTAGAATCAACGAGTATGATGACCATCTGATCTAATTTAAGATTTGTACACACAAAAATTGAAACATACAAGCACGAAGTTTAAAGCATTCTACACGAATCTTAAAGATAATCGACGGTGATCAAACCATCGAACCAGAGTAGGTCCGATGCCCATCGGACCTACTCTCAAGTGCGACGAAACGTCCAAATTGCAGACTATAGTCACCAGCACATCCGTACAAACAAACTTGTTTAATGTTTACTACACGTGTCGATTTGCGAGAGAATTTACCCTGCAACACACATGGATACACCTGCACGGCCACACCCTGCTTTAAGGGCCTCTCTTTATAAGTGCGCTATATAAGTGCACTGGTAGTTCCCCATTCTCAAGCAGAAATCAGAAAGCCTTCTACCCAATAGGAAAAAAAAAAAAAAAAAAAATCTCAAGCAGAAACCAGAAAGCCTTCTACCCAATAGGAAAGGAGCTCGGAGGAGAGAGAATCAAATCAATTAACAAAAAAAGGCTACTGTTTCTGGCAACAATTAATTACGTGCAACACCACCCCTTCATCTCCATCACCAGGGGCGGATTCAGGATTTTCGTCAGGGGGGGCAAAAAAATATCGAATCGGGTTTAAATACTTTATCGGGTTTAAATCTATTAACCAATTGGATACTCGACAAAAAACAATGCTTTAACTTATACTTTTCAATGCATTGACTTGTAATTTCTGATGCTCTGACTTAGAATTCTAATTACTAATCAAAATTCAACATATTTATTTTAATTTTAATCCTAAATTTAACTTGAATTACAATCTAAACGTCCAGAGGGAGGCAAAAAAAAGTTCCAGGGAGGGACAAAGTCCATCGGAACCGATAAATTTTCACTAAAACTCAAAATCCAGGAGGGGGCAGCTGCCCACCCCTGGAATACACTGGATCCGCCCCTGTCCATCACACTCTTCTTTCTCCTTTAACAGTCCCAATTCATTGACCCCGAAAAACCCATCGATCCGCCTGACCCGTCTCACGATCCACTCCATGACCTCCTTAGATGGCCTTCTCTCTCAGAGGTATACCAGCTATACCAACATTCTGTTGTGGCATTATCATAAAATTAAGAAGAGAAGAGCAATTAAACTTGATTGCATCCACAGCTAGCATATTACGTTTCTCTAGCTATCACCTTTGACCTCACTATGTGAAGTCCATTCATTTTCCAATGGTTCAATTACTTTTCGGCTCTTGATAACTCTCTTTTTAATTTAAAGTCAGCTCTACTGTTTAATTATACAAATGTAATTTTGACACGTCCACACTTCCACTCACTAATTATAAAATTAACTAACCTGATTTCAGGTCGTGGAGGAAATGGCGGCAATCGGAAAGATATCGGGACCGACGGCTTTAACCGGTCTGGTGATGTACTCCCGGTCATTAGTCTCTATGCTATTTCTCGGCCGCCTCGCTGAGCTAGAGCTGGCCGGCAGTTGCCTTGCTATTGGTTTCGCCAACATAACCGGTTACTCTGTCCTATCGGGCCACTCTCTTCTCCGTCAAGACCACTCTGTCCAAGGTGTAATGTCACCGGTAAGTAATGAATGTTACAAGAAGCAGTACGTCACCGGTAACGTTACACCTTGGGACCGTAAGTATATTCGAATCGGGTGCACGAAAGAGAGGATGATGAGGTCAGTTAGGGAGTAAAGAATGAATGTGCTCGCGCAGCTGAGATGGACTTGCCCTGGCCACATATGGGCTCCATACCAAGAGCTAGGCCCGATAGGACAGAGTAACCGGTTATGTTGGCGAAACCAATAGCAAGGCAACCGCCGGCCAGCTCTAGCTCAGCGAGGCGGCCGAGAAATAGCATAGAGACTAATGACCAGGAGTAATCACCAGACCGGTTAAAGCCGTCCGTCCCGATATCTTTCCGATTGTCGCCATTTCCTCCACGACCTGAAATCAGGTTAGTTAATTTTATAATTAGTGCACTATAGCAAACGGGACCATCAGCGACCGGAAATCCGGTCGCTGATACTCATTTCGCCGGTCGCTGATACCCATTCCGGTCGCTGAAAGTCAAATTTGGTCGCTGAAATCCCGGTCGCTGTAAGCCTTGTCGCTGATACTCTTCTGATGACGTCACCGATCGCTGATACTACGTTATCCGGTCGCAGAAACCTTTTTTGCGACCACATTTTTTTGGCCGCTGTTGTTTTTTTCTGACGTCAGAAGAATGTATATGCGACCAAGAAAACGGTCGCTGATACGTAAACCGGTCGCAGAAAGTCTTCTGTCAGGTTTTTGAATTTTTTTTTATTATTTAAATTTGCACCATTTAAGCCCAATCAAGTTTCAAAATTTCAATTTACCCAATATTATACAGTTAACAACAAACATGCTAATTTCATTCTTTATAAACATTTTTACATTTTAATGAAAATTCAATACAGAAACAATTACAAAGCCAGAGCCTTCAAGAATTCAATACAAAAACATTTTTACAGTTCAATGAAAATTCAATAAAGAAACAATTAATTGGCTCATTCCAATTGATCACAATTAATTGGCTCATTCAATAAATTTCCAACTCGGCTGAGCAATCTGCCATTTTCTTCACAGAGACAGCAGTCTCCCTGCTGTCTACACAAACAAATTTAAACAGAACAAAATAATTCAAAAATTCACTATAATTAAGCTGTTAATCCAAAAATGAGAAATTTTATATAGACATGTACATTTAAGTATGCTCTATCTGGCCTTGAGGCCCCATACCCTAATTATAACAGGAAATGTTCTTTTCTGTTTTGGTTCTATTTTCTGGTTTTCTCACTGTGTGCTGTACTAGTTCACCTTTTCTTGTGTTTTGCTTTAATCATGACTGGTATCGTGATTATATGGTGTTGGTACATAGATGCAAGGTCTTTTATTGCTTGTTCTTGAGTCTGGTTCATGGATGACAGTCCAGATCAGGATTTTTGACTTAAAGTATTTTCTGATATGAACATCTAAAGATCAAAAAACATCACATAAAAGTGAATATGCAAAGTTCAATTTTTGTCTGACAAAGGTAAAAGGAAATTCACAGAGAGACCCTTATCATTAGTTTATTTACATAGTTTGTCAAAAACAGTGAATTTACAAAGGTGAAAATCTTGAGCAACTATGAAGGTCATGGATTCAATGGTTCTGACATAGCTCCTTTTACAGAAAACCCCTTTTATATACTTATTTTGCCCTTAGTTCTTTTTATTTTACTATAAATCCTTGGATTATAACTACTGTATAGGTTTATAAATAACAAAGAAAGAAGTAGAATAAACCAAATAAGTGGAAGAGAGAGGGGATTACCAGTGGATTAGAATAAACCAAATAAGTGGACCAAGTGGTTATGACTTATAATCACCTGCCAGACCTCCTAATAGAAATACAAAAATTGAGTTATCCAATGCACTAGACCTACATTGTTATAAAATGGAGTATTGCTATAATGACAGTAAGAAATTCATGTTCTTCTACCTGCATGTCTTTGCTTCTTCATTTTCTGTTGTGTGCTTCTTTTGAGTTATAAGCTAACTATAAAAAATAAAATGTGAAGTTCTTCAAATAATTCACAAAATAATTTCAATTGAAAAGCTACTAAATGATATAGGAATGAACTTCAATAGAAAGAACTAAAATCTTTGCTCTGGCTAGATAAAAGATAGGATTAGTAATTATCTTATCTTACCCTTAAGAAGCAGCGCTCAATAATTGAAGCAGATATTTCAGCTCCGAAGCCTCCAGTTACAGGAGCTTCATGGCTTACCTGCAAACTCCCATGCAATTATTCAAATGGACTTAGAAAAGTAGCAAACTCATTGTTCTTAGAAAAGTAGTCTTCTTCTGACAGCTGCTTAAAATCCTATTTCAGAGCAATAATCAAGTAACATTTATTAATGATAATGACTACAGCTTCTAACATTTTCTACTGGTACACGACTCACACATCCCAGTATACTGATAAGGACATTTTCTGCCAAAAAAAGTCATAAGCTAGTTCAATTAAACTAGGGTCAGAGGTCTTCATTCAAACTGATCCAGTACCTCCAACAACATATAATAGTTCAATATAAATCCCTATTTCTTTGTTCAATATAAAATCAACAACCAAGATGGAGAACTTTACACGAAAACGAACATAACACTGATAATATCAACTAAATGTAATTAGCTTACCTTTAAATCGCTTCAAGGCCGGTACTGGCACCGCAAACAACCAAAAATCCAGTAAAACAAGCAACTACAACAACCGGCCGGGAAAATCAACAACCCGAGCAAGGCATTAAATAAAAAGGGGGTTTTGAGCATTTACCCGAGAGAACAGAATCGCACATATAGGGGTGGTAATCGGCCGGTACCAAAGTGATTCCTTCGCCTCACGGCCGTCTAAGTCAAATCAGCAAGCGCCACAGCAAGCACCACACAACAAAGTCACCAACCGCAAGAAAAAAGCAAACCGAAAACCCTAGGGTTTCGGCAGACACCAAGACAGAGACAGACGGGAAGAGGAGAGAAGGAGATTTGTGCTCAACACATGAGCGGGAAAAGAGAGAGACAGAGAGAAAAGGGAGAAAATCATGAGCGAAATTAATATCATTCCCGATCAAGTGGAGGAAACATAGAGAGAGTGAGAGCGGAGAGAAAAAAAGAGAGAGAAGAAGAAAGGCGGCTACGATTTTTTTTTATTTTTGCTAAACCTAAAAAAATTAAACGCGGGACAGAGATAGAAGAAGAAAGACTTTGGCGGTTTTAGGGTCGGCATCAGCGACCGGACTAAAATTAGTCGCTGAAGGCTGCATGCGCCGGTCGCAGAAAGGTTGGTCGCCGAAAATTTTAACTTTTTTATTTTTAATTTTATTCTCGGGATCTTCAGCGACCGGCGATCCTACCGGTCGCTGATGCCGGTCGCTGAAGCCTCATTTTGTTGTAGTGGTGAGTGGAAGTGTGGACGTGTCAAAATTACATTTGCATAAATTAAAAAGAGAGTTATCAAGAGCCGAAAAGTAATTGAACCAATGGAAAATAAACGGACTTCACATAGTGAGGTCAAAGGTGATAGCTAGAGAAAAGTAATATGCTAGCTGTTATGCAATCAAGTTTAATTGCTCTTCTCTTCTTAATTTTATGATAATGTCACAACAGAATGTTTGTATAGCTGGTATACCTCTGAGAGAGAAGGCCATCTAAGGAGGTCATGGAGTGGATCGTGAGACGGGTCAGGCGGATCGATGGGTTTTTCAGGGTCAATGAATTGGGACTTGTTAAAGGAGAAAGAAGAGTATGATGGAGATGAAGGGGTGGTGTTGCACATAATTAATTGTTGCCAGAAATAGTAGATTTTTTTTGTTAATTGATTTGATTCTCTCTCCTCCGAGCTCCTTTCCTATTGGATAGAAGCCTTTCTGGTTTCTGCTTGAGATTGGGGAACTACCAGTGCACTTCAAAAAAAAAAAAAAATACTAAAGAGAAGCATACTAATGTTGAATTTTATCTGCAAAAAGAGAAAAAAAAAAAAAAATAGTACTGAATGCACTTATTCTCTAAACATACTCTTATGGCAGTGAATTTCTCTTCTGGCAATGGTCTTGACGGCGAAGAGAAATCCAAAACCAATAGTACTAATCTGAAGCACCATCTATCGAGGGAAATGCTTCCACCACCGCCACGCAAAAGCAATTCTGGTGTAAATGAGAAACAGAAACAACCATCTCCTGTAATTTCAAGAGAAGAAGATGATGACATATTTTTAGGGGAAGGAGTTGAGTATGTTGTTCCCACCAAACAAACCAACGGCAGCCCAGTTCCAGAGGATGTGACAGAATCACCACGCTCCCAGGAGAGGCAGTCTTATTTTGAGGAGCCAGTCTATGACCCTGTTCCACCTTCTGAACCTACTTACACGTGGCAACCAACTGTGAGTTTATTTAGTTTTGTTAAGAAATTGATGGCGGCTTAGTTTTTAGCTTGTCTCAGTGTTTACTGTGCTGCTAGGACATACACAGAATAACCTTCCACTACTAAATTTTTTCTGTTGCTGCAAAATATCTGAAATATCATGGGTACTTGTAGGGCTGCACAAAAAATTCGTAGTTCGTAATTCGATTCGAGTTTGATTCGAAAAAGTTTGAAAAAAGTTCGATTCGAAATTGAGTTTGTTCGAAATTAATTCAAACCAAACTTAGTTCGAAATTAATTCAAACCAAACTCAAACTGGACCTAGTTCGTTCGAAATAGGTTCGCAAACCAAATTTAGTTCGAAATTAACTCAAACGTGAACCGTTAATTTCCGCTGATAACTTATGTTCGCTGATGAAAATATAAGGCTGTCCCCAATTCTGACTTTTGAAAATTATTTCTTGAAACAAAAAGCCCAGTCCAACTACAAGCCCAAATAGAAAAATTCAACAACAAAGCTCAAATAGAAAAATTAAACAAAACCAGCCATAATCGCTGTAGCCAAGTCCCTAGTTGACTTTCCCTCTGTTGGTTTCGAACTTGGGATACCAAAGTACCAAACCCTAGAGTTTCCCTCTCTTGGCTGCGAATTGCAATACCAAACTAGAGGTTGCGGGTTGCGAGACCTTAGAAATAAGGTCGGACCAAGTGAAAGAGCATCCGCTGTTGGCTGCGACTTTCCCTCTGTTGTGCTTGTGATTTCTGTGCTGGCTGGTGCTGTCTCTGCTTTGTTGGCTGATTACTGGGACCGGCTGTGAGGCGAGGCGACCCTTGGTACCGGCCATTTCTCTTTTGAATTGTCAGGTAGGTATGGGCTGATAATGATATCTGGTTCATGTTGATACTAGAAATTTTGCTTTTCATGGTAGGATTCTGAGTTTTCGAGTAATCCAGGCTAATGATGCAAAAATACTGTGGGATGTTGAAAACCTTGCTACTGCATCTATAAGTAATTTGTAGATGTTCAGTAGTTAGTTTATTGAAACGAAATATATGGCTGAAGCTTTGGATACCTGTGAGAGTTTTTTAGAAGGATTTTTCAGTAGCTAGTGCCTAGTTGTAATGAACTTTAATTTTTTATTTAGGATAATATTTGAGTTTGTAATAATTCTAAGACTTTGTTGATTGTTTTCTACTAATATTGATATTTAAATTGTACTTTGATACTTTGGATATTTGAAAACTTTGTTGGCTATTTGGAAAATTTTGGATATTCGTAAATCGTACAAAGTTCGAAGAAGTTCGAAATTGAGTTCGATTTGAAATTGAGTTCATTCGAAATTAATTCAAACCAAACTCAAACTGGAGGTAAGTTCGATTCGGTTCGGTTCGTTTGCAGCCCTAGGTACTTGTCCCTTTGAGATGTACCTCATGTAATGCACCTTTTAGACCACGGAAATGCCATATCTTTCTAAAAATCATTCAAAGTTTCAAACTGCTCATCCTTCATTCTCATTTAGAAATAAGAGCAATTTGCTGGAGGCAGAATGAGGAAAGGTTATTTTAGTTTGTAGGGGTTATGGTACTTGTATCTAACCTATCTGTTAATGTGGCATGAGTGAGGCTATGGTACTACGCATAGCACAGATTGGTCCATACTATGGATCAATTTTTCTGTTTTTAAAGTCCAAATAGTCAATCTGAACAATTAAGCATGATCTCTATATGAAAATGCACTTGTAGATCAAATTTTATATTTTTTAGAATTTTTTACTATATTTTTTAGATAGGTAGAAGATCACTTGTTCTAAAAATTCTAGACCATTCAAAAGTAGTGATTTTCTATCTATCTGAAAAAGAGTAGAAAATTTCTACAAAATGTGTAATTTAGTCTGCAGGTACATTTTCATATGGAGATCATGTTGAATGGCTCAGATCAACTGTTTGGACTTTAAAAACGGAAATTTTGATCCATAGTACGGACCAATCCGCGCTATGCATAGTACCATCGCCTCACTCATGTGGTATTATTTAGTTTTTCTATTTTCATTTTTTGAAAGATACTCCCTGTTTTACATATAATAACAATTCTTCTTTGAGGGTACACATGGTATTTCTAGGTGAGGAGCTAACTAAAATTGCCCCAATCATATATAAACACACTGCATTGATTTGTGATTTAGTTCACAGTTTCCCTTTTCTTACAGGAAGGCTATGATGCAACTCAGGCCTGGCAGCAGCTGGTTATGCAGGCGCAGATTGGTCAGCTGGCTACCAGTACTCAGAGCAGTATGCTGAGCAGCTGGCAGCAGCTGGTTATGCAGAGCAATACCTCCAACCAGGCATGCAAGGTTATCATATGTTAACTGGCCCGGTTGAGCCTCTGGACCCACAAATCATGACCCAGGAACAAAAGGATCGGTGTCTAGGATCAGTGTTCAAGAGGGACGGCGAGAGGCTACTTCAGATGAAAGAGAAGGATATTCGAGAGAAGGATCCGAGTTCCATATCAGAGAGTTATTCAGAGTGCTATCCTGGGTACCAGGTGTACAATCATGAGGTTGTTGATAGTGATGATGATCGAGGCTGATTTGACTAAGATGGATATGGGTGGTCGAGTAAGATTTCTTTTCTTTATCTTTTGGAACATAAATATATCATTCATGCAGCTTGCGCAAATGTTTCCGTGTGTCCTTATCTTTCTTTTTCGGATAAGTAAAGACCAATTAAGTAGTGTTAAGCTGAATCACCACAAGGAAAATAAACAGATACTAATAACCATGACCAAAACTTTTTCATTACTGCACTGGACAGGTCAGCCATGTTATCAAATACAAACACCTGCTCACAGGCCAATGTCATTAGTTATTATAATATCATGTATGGTATCTCTTTTTATAATATACCAAATTGTTGTAGGCCAAGGGGCGTCTCCACAGGTGGGACTTTGAGACGGAAGAGGAGCTAGTGGGCAACATACAACGAGCAGAAGGAGGCAATGCCAAAGGCGGCATTTCAGTTTGGTGTGAAAATACAGGATGGGAGGAAGACACGCAAGCAAAACAAAGACCAGAAACTGACAAACGACCTTCACAAGATCAACAAAATCCTTGCCAGAAAAAAGGCCGAGAAAAATGGGGTTGATATCGGCGATGGCGGTGGTGGCAGTTATGATGATGACATGCCCAGCAGCAAGAAATCTAGGGTTTAGGTTTAGCGAGCGAGATATTTGTTTTGAGTATAGGAAATTGGAATTTGTTTGCTCATGTTATGATCTATATTCCAATTTTCAAAATTTACAGTGTTTACAAGTACACCTCTTATTCCGATTCTTATTAGTTAGCCATGTTTAAACTAATCAACTGTATGTTGCGGCGCATGTATTTCTGTTTCTGTGGACATGCTGAATAGTCAATTCGGTGTGAACATGGAGTGCTGCTGTGCCAGTGCAGTACGAGCTTGTATGAGCTGATGAGGCATTGTATGATGTTTTTATACCGAACATTTTCAATGAATTTCCCATTAAGAGTTTGCTTGCTAGAAAGCATGAAGTATAGGTATGTCCACATTTCTTTCTCTTTGATTTCTTTTTTGAAAACCTTGGCGGGCTAAGTATTTCTCTCAAATTTGATTTCCTTTTTGAATGATTTCTCTCAAATTAGAGCATCTACATATCGGCTATCAAATAGAATTGCAAAGTCTGATGTCTCTCCAATCTATCAATTTCATTCCCTATCCTACCGATGCGAACCTCTTTCATATTTTGAAAGCTTTCACTCTGCTTTCATTCTCCCCACGCTGGCTACAAGAGCCAATCAAATTCGCGCACAAGTTCCTCCACTTTCAACTCACTTCTCATCTCCGTAGTCTTCATTGCCACCGCAAATTACCGTTCCCGTGGCCTTCCCTCCACTATCTCGCCGTTGTTCCCCTCCCCTACTGGTTATACTATGTTCCCCACCAGTCCTCTCTCTTCTCTCGCACCATTGATCTTCGATAATTAAAAAGAAGCTCACGAAACCTTGCTCCACCTTAACAGAGACAAGGTGACATTGACAGAGATCTGCCTTGAAATCACGCACAAGCCAAATGCTACTGCTCGTCTATTTATATTTATGAGGGATGCTTCTATGGGCATAAGGACCTATTTGTAAAATGAACATATTTTCATTTTCAAAGTTCAAATAGTCGATCCGACCATTCAACATTATCTCCATATTAGAATGTACTTGGAGGTCAAATTTTACATTTTTCTGAATTTTTTAACTATTTATTAAGTATTTTACAAAACTAGTCAAATTCATACCATTGAATTTTGTACCCATCTTAATAAATAGTAAAAAAATTCAAAAAAATGTAAAATTTGACCTCCAAGTACATTGTAATATGGAGAAAATGTTGAACGGCCGGATCGACTGTTTGAACTTCGAAAATGAAAATATGCTCATTTTACAAATAGGTCCTTATGCCCATAGAAGAATTTGCCTATATTTATATATCTTAATCTTTGATCCGTGGCTACTGATCATCTACAGTATCGTCAATAGTATCACTATCTCTAGTTTTTAATGAATAACAACACGACGAAGACGATTTGTTTACATTATCATATCTGAAAAAAAATGATATAAATAATAAAAAAGTTTAGCTATACTGGCACGGTTCCATACCACATTATAAAATTTGAAATTAGAAGGATCAAACACAAAAGTTAACAAAACGAAAGAAAAGGGAACTTTCGTATATGCCATTCAAAAAATTAAAATTACGTATTTCTCCTTCTAATTACATTTATCCCTTAAATGAGAAGAGAGAATATGTATTCATTTGTTCGAGCCCCTCTTAGACTTTATAGTTTCTGCGAAGCTTTAAAAAAAACAGAGAATATGTATTCATTTATGAAAATTATTATGGTTATTTAGAGAAGCGCAAGGCAGAGAACGAGCGTCATAGGAAAGACAATTGTGTAAACACTTCTTAAATGGTTGCTTCATTTCAGCCTGTGTTTGATTTTAGAAATTAGGGATTCAATTGTGTTTCAATTTTATTGTTTAGGATTTTGAGGTAATGTTTGTGTCTTTGATTGTTTCCAGGTTAGTAATTTATGATTATGAAAAGACGAATGATTTTAGGGCTTAGGGTTTATGATTATATTTGTAGTTGTTTTAGGATTTACATCTCAAAATTGTGGTTGAATCTTCTCTTTAATTAGGAAAGAGGAAGGCACTCACCTAATCACACCTCATAGCAAAGGCAAGGCGAAGGGGACACAATTTTATAGGCTTACCAAGTGAGGGATTAAGAGAAGATATAGGGTTAAAACCACAAATAAACATGATAAAGTTTAGGATACAGAGGAGGATTCGAATTAGGAAATGAGCAAGTCAGGGGGGTTATAATGAGTAAACAATAGGAAAAGGGTAGTTAGAATAGGGAATGACTCTCAGGTTAGTTCAGGGGGTTCTTCCATGTTAGGATTTACCAGTACAAGTATTCAGTTCAATTTAGATTAAGTTAGGTGTTTAAATTTTCCTTTACAATGCTTTGGTACATTGAAAACCATGCTCAAATTTGGGTACTTTGAAATAATGTTGTAAGAGGATTGTAGTAGGTAGGTTGTTTAAATTTCTCATTTTCGGTCAGGTACCAGTCTTTTATATCAGGTACCAGTTGTTGTTTGTTAGTTACAAGTTATTTGTTAGGACTTAGGAGTAGTTGATTTTAGAAAAGAACACTTTGTGATGTAAAGATGTACTCTTAATTTTCAATTGCCATGCATGCCTACGGGCTTTGAATAAAAAAAAGGAAGATATAGCACCACAGGAAAAACAATGCCACCTTAGGGTTTAGGGTTTTACCTTTCAGTCTTTTCTTGGTTTTTTGTCTACTGTTTTCTCTTGGTTTTTAAAAATTCAGCATTTTTTTCCTCTTCCAGCCTCACAAACCACAATTACTCTCCTCTATCTCAGACTCTCTTTTCCCTCTGACACAATAGACTTGTCGCTGGTTCTCCGATCCGGCCAGTCACCATCCACACGAGGGACCTAGCAGTGAGGAGCAAGGATTTGTGTGAGGAGCTGGCAGCAGATGTGGAGAGAGAGGGTTATGATTTAGTAGAGGTTTTGGACTTGAAAAAAAAAAAAAACAGGTACGAAAAAAAATAAAAGATAACTATAGAAATTGATGAATTGGTACATATCTCTTATAATTACTTTTTTAACCTTTTATTAGGTTCAGGTTGGCTACGGATATGGAGAGAGAAGATTATGATTCAGAAGAGGTTTTGAACTTAAAAAAAGAGAGGTACAAAAAAAAAAGAAAAAGATAATTATAGAAATTAGCGAATTGGTACATATCTCTTATAATTACTTTTGTTAAATTTCTATTGGGTTTAGGTTGTGATCAGGTTGGTTATGTTAGCTATTTGTGTAATTGGAGCTATTAGGGCCCGTTCGGCAATGGCACTGTTGCCGTGGGAAAAAAAAATTGACTCTTGAGTGAATTTTTTTTTCCCACGGTGAACAGTAAAAAGTAGTTCAAAATTTTTTATTCCTATTACCGTTCCTATTTCTTAGCAGGCCGCCGAACAGGGTCTTATTGTGCATAGTTCATGTAAATTCCTTTTGGTCTATCAAATGTGATCTACTAATAAACCAATGGTTGATTTGATTGATGGTGGGCTGGTGGCATTAACTACTTGAGATAAAATGTAGCCCAACCTAATAAAGGCCCAATCCGTCTTTCTCCAGCCCAACCTAGCCCTGCGTCGTTTTTCCTTGTGGGTACTGCCTGCGCCGCCTCTATCTACAGAATCCTTCCTTCTCTACCAACTAACCAACCAGCAGAGAGTAGAGAGTAGACAGGGAGAGTATGAGTCTGAGTCTATTTCTAAGGAGGCTTCGCCACCTTAATCAATTTAATACACCATTCTCTTCTTCCATCCATCGCCTCCTCTCCACCACTACCACTCCAGCGCCACAACCTAACCCTCACTTTTCCATTGAATACCTCATCCAATCGTGTGGGCTCCCTTCATACGAGGCGATCCGGGTGTCCAAAAAGATCCAGCACCTCAATACCCCTGATAAGCCCGATGCAGTGCTCCAGTTCATGCGACAAACAGGCATCAGCGAATCTGGCATCAGAACTTCCGTGTCGCGGAACCCTCGCATCCTTTGCTCTAGTGTGGAGAACATCTGGAGACCAAATGTGGCAAAGCTACAGGAGGTCGGCATCTCCATTGAAGACATCACATGTATCGTTTCCCGCAGCCCTGCGGTGTTTCAGTTCAATTTTGTGTCAAAAGTTGACTTCTGGATGCGGGTTCTTGGCTCGGTAGAGAATCTTTCTCGGGTCCTCAAAAAGCGGGCAGCTCTCCTCCATAGCAGCTTGGAAAAGGTCATTGTGCCCAATTTGTCCTTCCTTGAAGAGCAATGTGGGTTATCTCTTTGTCAAATTGCCCTGGTGATTAAGATCCAACCTAGAGTTATCATCTCGAGTACTGAAGCTTTGAAGATGAAAGCTAAGAGAGCTGAGGAAGTGAGGAGTTAGGTGTTGCTCGTTCATCACAAATGTTTGTGTATGCATTAGTTGTTGTAAGCAATTTGAACCAGCAAATCATAGATGCCAGGCTAAATAACTTTAAAAATCTTGGGTTCTCAAAAGACGAAGTGACCACTCTTGTATGTTCAAACCCTACTATATTGACAATAACTGAGGAGAATATGGGTTCTAAAATACAGTTTTCTGATAAAGGAAGCGGGCTGTGACAAGTTGCATGTGATCAGAAATCCAGTTCTGCTCACGTTAAGCTTGGAGAAGCAGCTGATCCCCCGCAGCCTTGTCATGAAGCTTCTGGAGTCGAAAGGATTGCCAGTGGCAAAAAGAGGTTTTCTTTCTTTTGCAAAACAAAATGAGAAGCAGTTTCTTGAGAAGATTGTTCTTCCATATGAAGACACCTTTCCGGGGCTGCACCGAGCCTACACTGATGCTGTTTCTGGGAAAACTTCAACTAAGGAATGGTTTAAGAATATCTCAAGTTGATTTGCTTGTTATTTAGGTTTTTATTTTATTCCTTCCCTTTTGTTTTCATTATTTGTCCATTCAAGTGAGCACTTAATACTGACATGCTAAAATGACTCAAGTCAATTCAGTATTTGAGAATGCTAAATCTGGAGTGAATCTTGTTTTCAAATGCAATTTTGACTTTATTGTTTGTCGGTAATGTTTGCATAATTGTGAACATAAAGCCACAGTGTATCGTTTACAGTACAATTGATTTAAGATTGTGAGACGGTCAATTTTTACCAGACCTGAACAACATGGATCCATGCTTCAGCATACCAACTGTAGGGGTAAAATACACCCAGATGCAGCACACATAATGTCTAATATGCATTTGAACCTGGCCTGACTTATATAAATTTTAATAAAATGAGGCCCCTCAACCAGAACCTGACCCATAACATCCCACTAAATAAAAATAAATTGCTGCTGAATTAGTTATCCATTATAATAGTTAACAAATGACTAGAAAGGTGCCACCAAAAACAGAATTTTTATGTGGCTAAGTTGAAGAACAAATCCTTTGTTAGAAACAATCTGAGCACAATGGGCTTGCAAGACAATGGGGCTTGTTTCTACTGTAACAATGACAAATCTATTTCACATTTATCTTAGGGGTAAAGTTGTCAAATGTCAGCTAAAATGTCACTTGTAGGGATTTTTATACTTTGGATGCCTGTTCCATTGAGAGTTTGTAGAATGGAGGTTTTGAAAGGGCAAATTGGGAAATTGGGTTTACAGAGGGCTAGTTTTGGCTGTTTTGGAATTGCATTTGGAGGGACACAATTTGCTAAAAGAGATGCCCAATTGGGTGCATAGCTCTCTCTATCTCTCTCTCTCGGACTGGGGAGACCTTGAGTGTCGTCTGCTGATATAGACTGCGTGAGGAGGCTTTGTGGATATATGTAGTCAAGAGAGAAAAAAAGCGATTTTTAGGGCGATTGTCAAAAAAGATAGAAAAAATAGAAAAAAATAGAAAAAAAAAGAAGAGAAAATTCGGAAAAATAGGAAAAAGAGAAAAAACAAAAAAAGAAAATAATCAAAAGATGGCTCAAGCCCACAAGGCTCGGATGGGCCTGTTAGCTGATCGATTTCGTAACAAATTCATGTCTACAGGGGTGTCTGGATCTTCTGCGCCATTAATAGCGCCATACCAAAATTCGGGTTTGCCAGGCCAAAACCGTCCTACCTATAGTGAAATTGCACGCATCCCTGCAGCTCACAGGGATCAGACAATCCAAGCGACACAGCTCCGATCCACTGCAGCGATCGTTCAAAAGCGAATCGCGGAGATACGGAGGAAATCCACTGCTAGCCATCCGATTTGTATGAAATGTGGAGATCATGGCCATCTGGCGAGACATTGTCGCAATAAGCAACTTTGCTTTGCTTGCAATCGGCTAGGGCATAAAGCCACGGATTGTCACACAGAGCCGACTCGTCTTCCTTTTCCCCCAAATCCTAAACCTAAAACAGTTCATTCGGCAGTGTTTCGTCCCCGATCCAACGAAGCTGCTGCGATGTCTATCCATCCACCTCTGGTTACTCTGGTTGCCACCCCTAGATCGCAGGCGATCGAGGCAAATCTGATGCTCAGTTTTGTGCTTGACGACATTGCCGCGTGGGACCCCGAGAAGGTTGAGACCGTACTCCGGAGTCAATTTGAACAGCACCGATGGGTAGCCTCTGTGTTTGATGAGTTCAAATACTTGATCAAGGCTCCCAATCCGACTTGGCTGGATTCGGTCGCATCTCGTGGATATCTCCGACTTGGTGATGTCCAATTCCCCATTATCGCCTGGGAGAAAGAATTTGGCCAAGGACTTTCGCTACAAACAGTTTGGGTAAGAATTTATAATTTCCCGATTTTTATGGATGAGTTTGGGGATTATGAACGAGTTCTTAACCCGTTTGGGGCATTTGTACAAGAAATAGATCCGGCTACCCAGAGTGCCTACGATGTCAGATTTGTCAGGGTAAAACTTGCAGTATGTGACCTCAAATTGCTCCCAAAACAACATCTGGTCCCTTATCGTGACCCATCTGGTGTGATGTCCATGTATAACATCGACATAGAGGTTGAAAATGAACAAACCGAAGGCTTAAATGCATGGGCTCGACGTAAACAAGGGAGACCTTACCCTAATGGCACTGAATTTGGAGCCAGTGAAAGAAGGGGACAGGGTTTTGGGCCATCCACAGGGAGAACTGAAACCACCAATAACCCAGGGCAGGGAGGAGGGAGTGTTCGTATGGTCAATTTGACGGCCAACCCTGCTGATAACCTCTTCCAAAACCAACCTCCTCTGATAACTGAAGAAGAAAATATGAGGAAAGAGAGTGCCAATAGGGGGAAAGAAACTATAGACATGGAAACTGAAGAAGCTATTGTTGATGAAGTGATGGAATTACTTTCCTGGGCTGCACAAAGGAGAGCCCCATATGGCGATCAGGGGGCTGGAACAAGCCAAGTGGGCTTTCCCCACTCACACACCCACTATCCCTCCTGTTTCTCCAATAGTTTCTAACACCATCCCTGCTGCCACCAGTTCTGAAAAATCTGCTGCTATACCGTTTGCTGATATTTCCATTCCTGACCCACCCAATGATATTACAGTTACAGTTCTTGTTTTAAACACTTCTTCTCTGCTCACTACTCCTGTGTCTATGGAGAATGTTTCCCCTACTCTCAATGTTGAGAATGATTCCCCTGTTATCAACAGTGATGATGAAGATGACTCAGAAACCATTTTAGACAAAATAGAGAGATTCAAACTCTTGACAAAGGGACAAAGCAGTGCCCCTGCGAAACCAGCAACCAAATGGGGGTCTGACCTAGCCGCCCATCGTACCCCTGTCCCGAAAAAGAAATTCACGTGGGGGAGAAAAAAACCTAAACCTCTCTCCATTAGATTGCCTTCCCTTAAAAAAGCTGGCAAATCTGCTACTGCCTCTTCCATCAGTAGAGGTAGAATTGGGACTCCTAGAGGTATTGGCAGAAGGCTGAGGAGTGCTGGAGATCACACCAGAGAAGGCAATTTACATCTCTGATTCAGATACTACTGTTACCACACCAGCTGTGATGGATAGCAATGCCAGGAGACCCAAGCTGGCTGAACCCAGAAGGAGTCTTAGAGTTACTGTCCAAGCTGATCCAGCTTCCACAATGAGCAAGGCTCAAAAGAGAAAGCAGGATGCAGGTAGCAGCTCATCAGGTATGAGCTTAATCAATACCTTTCCATACTCTAGATTAACTCTAGCACAAATCATTGATTTATTTTTAGCATACTAAATTAATTTAGGCAACTGTGATGAAGATAGACCTGTGATTATTTCTTGCATACAACAAATGGATAGAGCTCATTTTGAAGTAGTTATTAGAAATATACTTAGTTCTCCTAGGCCAAATACTCAATTAGCTACTCTTACATTAGAAGATTTAGCTAATACTGCTACTGTAGATAATGCTGTAGATAATAGTACACTTAGTAGAGTAATTCTCACACAGTCATGAATTTAAATCTTCTGAACTGGAACTGTAGGGGTCTCAATTCTAGTAGAAAAAAGATAGTTACTTAGAGAATTATTAGTAAATCATCATGTAGACATGGTGGCTGTTCAAGAAACTAAAAAAGAAGATTTTAATAATAGAACCTTGAAAACTTTATCTAATAGAATAGACCAGTGGGTATGGGTTCCATCTAGAGGTAGATCAGGAGGAATACTGTTTGGTTGTGATAGTAATAAAATTAATTTACTACATCACACTAGACACTTTTTGTCTTGACTTAGTAGTAGAACATAAAGGAGATAATTCTAAATGGCAAATCACAGTAGTATATGGTCCAGTTTTGAGAAACCTTAAACAAAACTTTTGGGCAGAACTATCTCAAGTTAAAAACCCAAATATAGATTTATGGTTAATATGTGGAGATTTTAACTCAATTAGGAAAAATGAAGAGAAGTCTGGAACTAACTTTGATGTTCCACTCAGTAGGCAGTTCAATAATTTTGTCAATACACATCATTTGATAGAACATAAATTACAAACTAGGAAATATACATGGAACAATGGTAGGCATTTTGTTCTGTTAGACAGAATTTTTACATCTTTGGCTTGGGATCAACAATATCCTTCCAGTTCTATCTCTGACCTCACCAGTACTGGTTCAGATCAGTGCCCCTTGTTGTTTCAAACTTCCCTTAATATAACTCCTAAAAATCATAAATTTAGATTTGATCCCATTTGGACTGAACAGGCAGATTTTGTTAGATTGATGCCTAAATGGTGGAATGAAAAACCTTTAAAAGAAGCTGATATTGCTGCTAGTTGGAATAGGAAAATTAAAAATGTTAGAAAAAAAATTCAAGGATGGGCTAGAAATTTTTATGGACAAAAGAAAAGAGAAAAAACTCTTCTCCATGACATCTTACATGATTTAGAACTTATTAGGGAACATAGAGAATTTACACATTTAGAAGAACAACAATGGTTGCATAGTAAAACTAGATTAGATGACATATATCAAGAAGAAGAAAATTATTGGAAAACTAGATCAAAACAGAAATGGTTGGAGCAAGGGGATGCTAATACTAAATTTTTCCACACTATTGCCACACACAAATCTAGGAAAAACATGATTCACTCCTTAGAAATAAATGGTACTCTGACTAATAATGTGCAGGAGATTAAATCACATGCTTTAGGTTATTACAAGGAATTATTAGGCACCTCAGGGTTTAAGTTTGGGCATTTAGATAAACATTTTTGGCATCCTCATGATAGGCTGTTAGATAGTGAACAATGGGAACTTGAAAGACCATTCACAGAAACTGAACTTAAGATAGCAGTCTTCTCCTCAGAGACAAATGGGGCACCAGGCCCTGATGGATTTAGTTTCAAATTTTATCAATTCTTTTGGGACATAGTTAAATCTGACTTGATGCTACTTATACACTATTTCTATGAACAAAAACTGGATCTACATCAGCTAAACAAGTCTTGTATATGCCTTATTCCTAAAGAGAAAGGAGCTACTCTCATTAAGAAATTTCGACCTATTAGTCTAGTGAACTGTAGTTTTAAAATTATTTCTAAGTTACTCACTATTAGAATGGAACAAGTTATGCCAAGGTTAATTGACCAAAGCCAATCAGCCTTTCTTAAAAATAGATATATCTTAGATAATATGATTCTTAGCCAAGAGATCTTACATTCTTGTCAGCATAGTAAACAGCCAGGAGTAGTTATAAAAGTTGATTTTGAAAAGGCTTATGATAAGATACATTGGGACTATCTTTTAGAGGTTTTCATTAGTAGAAATTTTGGTAATAGATGGATTCAATGGATGACCCTATGGTTAAACAGCTCTCAATCATGTCTTACAATTAATGGAGAACTAACAGATTATTTTTATTGCAAAAGAGGGGTTAGACAAGGTGACCCTTTGTCACCCTTCTTATACATACTAGCAGCAGATACACTAAGTAGAATATTCACTAAGGGGAGACATGCAAATGTTCTTCAAGGGTTAGGTCCAGCATGTATAGATAATTTAGCAATTACAAACTGTCATTATGCAGATGATACCATCTTGTTCTTAGCTGCTACTGAACACAATGTAGAAAATGCATGGTGGGCCATGCTTGCTTTTGAAGCTTTATCTGGCATTAAAATGAATTATGAAAAAACTGAATTATATACTTTACATAATACTGCACCTGACATTCATCACCTGTTTAGATGCCAGAAAGGCAAATTCCCTATTAAGTACTTAGGGTTGCCATTACATAGGAATAAACTTTTAGTTGCTGATTGGAGATTTTTAATTGATAAGATAGAACATAGACTACCTAGTTGGCAAGGGCAGTTGTTATCTATAGGTGGTAGGGTTACTCTTCTCAACTCAGTGTTAACTTCCATTCCTTTATATGCCATGTCAGTGTTTCGCATTCCTGTTACTGTACTTAAAGAGATAGATAAAATTAGACGTAGATTTCTATGGCAAGGCTCTGAAAAGAAATTCAAGTATGCTCTCATGAATTGGGAGACAATCTGTGTAGCTAAACAATTTGGGGGTCTTGGGGTACTAGATTTAAATGAAATGAACATAGCCTTATTATTGAAATGGTGGTGGAAGTACAAAAATGCTGATTATCATGGGCTGTGGAAAACTATGATTCAATACAAATATGATACATTTCCATACACTCCTTTATCTCCTTTTTGGTCTAGTGTAAGTAAATTAGAACACATAGGGGATCTTAGTGTTACTTATCAACCAGGGGGGCAATCTCAAGTGCACTTCTGGTCTGACATTTGGTATCTAAACTGTTCTTTAGCTACTAGATATCCTTATGTATACCAACTCTGTAGGAATAAAGACATTTTATTAAGGGAGGTAATACAATCACAACTTTACTGGAATGGTTTGAACTTCTACAAATTATAAGTGTTACCTCATTTACACATGATAAGGACATAGTCTCTTGGAGATGGGAACATTCAGGGGAGTTTTCTACCAAATCATTATATAATTTTCTAAATTTTAGAGGTGTTATACCCTGTTTACCCTTACTGTGGTGGGCTCTGCCAGTACCACCTAAGATCAGAGTGTTTATGTGGCTTACTTACCACAATAAAATTCTTACAAAAAGCAACTTAGGGACTAAAGGATGGACTGGGGACCAACATTGTTTATTGTGCTCAGAGATTGAAACAGTGTCCCATTTATTTCTTACATGCACTTTTTCTCAACAAATATGGTTCTGGTTAGGACCAAGTCAAAATATCATGCATAATTGGGGTAATTTTACATATATAATCACATTTGCTTGTCAACTTCCTGCTGTACAGAGATCAGGTTTTTTAATTGTACTAAGTGCTTTGTGCTGGAATATTTGGAAACACAGAAATGATATGTGTTTTAGTGATACCTCTCCCAAAACAGCTAGGCATCTCATTTTACTGATCAAATCTATGGTTATATTTTGGACAGGACATCTCCCCTCTACTATTCAAGCTGCAGCTATTGAGTGGCTTCCTGTCATGGAAGATGCTATACCATTGTCCAGCTATATGCCAATGGAGGTGGTGGTTTACCAAGGACCTACTGAGTCTCTGCCTTATGAATGAAGACACAATTATCCTACTGTTATATTGCTTTTGTGCCACTTTATATTAGTACCCTACTTTGTGGCTTAGTCAGCTCAACTCTCTCTTATTTCTGGTGTTTGGATAGTTCTTGCATTTGGCGTGTGTGCCTATTATCATACTATGCAGATGGTTGTTTCAGTCTAGCTATGGCTATGGCTCAGTGATGAACTGATTTTTGTAATTATCTGTTTTCAGTAAATGAAAATGGGCTCTTATGCCTTTTTAAAAAAAAAAAATATAGACTGCGTGAGTAATCTCTAATATGATTAATCCTGCTATTTCATTTTTTTTATTATTATTTTTGCAATATTTTTTTGCCATAATAATTTTTACTTGATATATTTCTGGCTACAACCTGGGTTAGACTTAGGGGGGCATCTTATATTGTGCTACTCGGTACTGCCTTAAGCAAACTGATGTACTGCCTGTTTTGTTTGTTTGTCAGGATTCAAATATGCTGAAATCCAAAATCGTGAACAGTAACACTGAAATTCCTGAAATACCAAATCTAGCCATTGAACTGTTTCGAGATACGTGCACAGAAAAACCAGCTGTTTCGAGATGCGTGCATAGAAAAAGTTGAACGGCTAGATTCGGAATTTCAGAAATACTGATTATGTATTTCGGATTTCAGCTGATTTGAATCATGTTTGTCATAGGAAAATGGAAACAGGTGACAGTGCGCCATTTCTTGCAAAAAAAAGTTAGACGTATTGTTTCTGTTCATTTAGTGTAAAAATCACAGTAACCTTGTATTGGTTAATACATTTTTACTATTATGTTCATATAAATCCATTTTTAGATGGTTTCAATTCCAAAATATTAAAATTTAGATAAACTCTGTGTCTCCGTGTGCATGGTTCGACCTGACAGGTGGGGCCCTTTTTTCATTGACTAATTTTCTCTGGACATTCTAAACTTCCCGAATTAATTCTTAAATCTTGTTACAACTATTCCATTTTAAACGTTAATCAATTTTATTCAAAAGTTTTAAATTTTCGTTTTGTTTTATTAACTTGTATTAATGTTATGATGTTTAATTTCTACTTCTCATAATTTATCATTTTATAATTGGTTATTTTATTTTTAAATCCTTAACATGAATTTTCATTAATTAGTTTTGGTCTGATTCAAATTGCAGATACTTGTTGCAATTAAATTTTATAATTTTCATCAATTTGAAATTTAGGTTAAGAGTCTTGATAATGTTTTCTATCTACTTACATTAGTTTATTGTTTGTTTTGATTTGTTAATATATAAATTTTAACTAACCGTTAATCAAGATTATAAATTATCATTTTAAAATATCTGAATTATTACAATTAAAATTTCACCCCCAATCAATTTTTTATTTTATATTTTTTTATAATTTTAAAAATTAAAAATGTGTCTGAGGGCCCCATTTTTAGCGTCAAATTGACGTTCTCTATAAAAAAAATGTAATTTTCTCGAAGTTGTGAAAATTGTCAGGCGATAATTTTGTTGTAAACATTAAATAATATTCAAAGTTCATTGTACGGATGTTAAGTTTTAAACTTGTAATTTTTTACGAAAAGAATAATATTTTAATTATTAAGTTCAATCATTTCTCGACGACTTTCCGCCGTTTAAAATTTTATTATTGTTTTTACAAAAATTTCTACAAAAAATTACCTAATAAAAAAATTATTTAAAATTACTAACTTGAATAGACATTTTCTGGTATTTACCATTGAGATCAAAATTTTCTATTCTAGTCCCAAAATTTAAACACATTAAAAAAAAAAAATACAGCGCTGAAGAGAACATGCTGCAAAGTCGTCTGTTGCCTTCAATTTTATCAAAATCGGATTATAATTAGATGTGAATATTTGATATCTGTATATATGTGTGGATATGAATATTAATATGGTTATTGACGTAGTTGTACATCAAATATCTCATTCAAATTTTGACAGAATTTTATATTGCGTGAGAACAAATTTTGTCAATTTTTCTTGTACTTTTTTTGTGTGGTTTTGAAGAAATTTAAAGAATAGTCTCAGTAGTTAATTACGTCTTCAATCTTTGATTTATAAAAGACATTATTGATCTCTTTATTAGTTTCTTTTTTTTTCCTGTTGTTAATTAACAACCCAATAATGCAACTTATGAAATAAGAAAATTTTGACCTTTAACCGTTTAATTAACAATCCTCTATTACTCCCTCTCAAGCAAAACATGATGCGGAAGCAATGTTGAGCTTGCTCCTTAAAGAAGAACGATATCAATATCTCAATGTCATTGTTCTTGCAATTTGAATCGTCAAGTTGTATGTTTGAGTTTCTTTGAAGGTAGAGAGAAGAAAAGGCTATTTTGGTTTAAGAATACTTTCATGTACTTAAGAGTCTCGTTTAAGTCCTCTTTGAAAAATAAAAAACAAAAACAAAAGAAAAAGAAAATTGAATAGCTCATGATTTTGCAACAAATACATGGTTTCAAAAAGCATTTTAGCTCTCTTGTCTCATTTTGAAAAGCATTTTTTAATAGAGAAGAAGAAGAGAAAAATAAGCTCGGCATTGGTTCGGCTTGATAATTTGTTTTGAGAAATTGAGGGGTTTAAATTTTGATTTGGAGGTTTGTTTTTGGATTAGAGGGAAAATTAATTTTTTTTGATAAATTTGGATCGGAAGAAATAATACGTGGATAAGGGTGAAAACAGAATGGATAATATGTGATCCGTATTTGAAAATTAAATACGAATATTAAAAATTCAAATATCCGTACAGATACAAATACGTATATAATTTTAAATTTTAATTATCCGTATTCAAATAGCGGAAATATATTATATAGTTTAGTATATATTATGAAAAAAATTATGTTATTCATCATTATAATTAGATAAATATTATGAACTATGATATGTTTTAATAATATTATATATTTTTTGAATAAATATTCAATCAAATTTGTATCTGTATCCGTCTAATATTCAAACGGTATTTGTATCCAAAAAATAAAAACGGATACGGATATGTATCCGATATTGAAGAAGCAGGAGATGCAAGTGTTGGAGAGGGATATTGAAGAAAGCAAACAATGAGAAGAATGTTGCTGAGTTGAAGGTGAGGGAGGCTGAAGCAGGAATTGCTAAGAAATTAGATGAGATGGATGTTGTCCTTGAACACTGCAATCTGGCTGTTAACAAGTTTGTTTTTACCTTACTTTGCATAAAAGTTACTTGTAGAATTTCCTGATAGCCAATAACAAATTTAGAACCTAATTATTCTGATAATTCACTTGCCTATTTCCTGTTTTTGCTTGGTTTTGCATAATGCTGTTCCTATTGGCATAGTTGTTTAGCTTTTATAAATGAGTCTGGCTAATATGATATCAGTGTCATATGACACCAACTACAAAATTGATTGGATAGACTTCAAACGACTAATCTAAACCATTCAAACTGATTTACTTTATAAAAAAATGCGTTTATATTTTCTAGTTATTTTAGTATCAAATCAAGCGGTCAAAAATGTTAAAAAATGAATGCATTAAAATTAACTTAAAACTTACACATTTGACCGCTTGACTTGATACTAAATAAATTCGAAAAATTATAAATTTTGCATGTAAACGCACAACTACTGAAATAGATCGTTTTGAACGGTTTGGATTCACCGTGTGAAGTCAATTCGGTAAATTTTAGAGTTGATGTTATATAAGCTGAAATGACACTGGTGTCATACTAGCCGAACTCTCTATAAACGATCCAATTATTAACCTACATAATTATATTTTTTTTAATATTTTAATTTCTTAAGCGCTGCATTTTATCAGATATGGATAAATAATTGGGTTTTGAAGTCAGATTGATATGTAGTTCTTCATTCAAATTTTATTTTGGGAAAATGGTATTGTTTTTTGTAGGACAGTGGAACTTTCATTTTTCTAGGAATTAATTCTACTTTTTTTTTTCTCCTTAAATACAAACAAAATGAATGCTTGATTTTTGTTCTTTAGTAACTTTGGAAATGTGTCAAGCAGGATCCCCACCTGAAAGAGATGTTGAAAGATCTTTGCAAAAGGATCTTACAGTGCTTATGTTTTTGTAGATTGAAGGCCACTTGAGATTGGTTAAAAATGAAGTGGAGAAACATAGAGCTACTTGTGCAGCTGAAACAAAGAAAATGACAGAATATTTGGCAAAGGAAGAGAATCAATTAAGTTCTGTTGAGAATGAAGCCCAAGAGTTTCTTAAGGTGATTATAGTTTAACTTGCTGGTATTTGTTTGGAGCCAGAAATATGTAATTCTTTCATAATGTTGTGATTTTAGCATTTGTAGTTGTACCAGTACATGCTATCCCAGTCACATGAGCACCATTGAACCCATTGATTGATGGAATATGTTATATTGATAATAAATTAGTTAGTCTGTTCCTTTGATTTTTGATAGAGTGCTGAAACAAAACTAAGAGATGAGGTCAGGCTAGCTGAAGAAGAAACCCAGCTTTGTGCTTCTGAGGTGATAGCGGTTATAGATTCTGTAATCAAATTCAAGGAATTCATGGAGTCGATGACTGAAACCACAAAGTCAGAGTTAGCAGAATACATTGATTCGGTGGCTGCATTATCTAGGATATGAGCTGGTAGTCAATTTGACAAATAATTTATTTGCAAAAACTGTGAAAGCCTCAGCGGGGTGCTCTTATGCCAGAATATGACCTGGTGGAGTGGCACAAGATCTGCCTCTTGGCTTATGTCAAGATATTGATTCCTTCACACAACAATTTGCTTCTCGTATCGACGAATTAGAAGAGATGTTAACCGGCAACCGTATCTGGAAACAACGATTAGTGGATATTGGTACTGTCACTGCACAGCAAGCAAAGGATTGGGGATTCAGTGGTGTAATGTTAAGAGGTTCTGGGGTATGCTGGGATTTGCGAAGAGCAGCACCTTATATCGATGTACCAATAGGTACCGGAGGTGATTGCTATGATCATTAATGGCAATGTCTTAATCAAAGAGATGCACCAGTGTTCGGATCATTGTGCAATGTCTTAATCAAATGCCTAGTGGCATGATCAAAGCCGATGATCGTAAGCTATGTCCTCCATCACGATCTCGAATGAAACTATCTATGGAATCCTTAATTCACCATTTCGAACTTTATACAGAAGATATTGTGTACTAGCTTCTTTCATAATCCAACATTTGTTGATAATTAGTATATATTATACAAGTTAGGCTCTTTTTCAAGATTAGAAAAGGCGTACCGGCTGTTACAGTCAACCCCGAATCCTACACAAAACCCCGGTATGCCTTCAAATCATGCCTTGTGGAAGACTCTCTGGCATGCTGAACCAGTACCCCCAAGAGTTAAACTGTTTATCTGGAAGGCCCTACACGGTGCGGTACCGGTCTGTCAGGTGCTGAACTGACGTATGCCAAATGTCGCAAACCTCTGTCCCCTATGCAGCCAAAAAACCTGAAACTGTACTCCACCTTCTATTTCACTGCCACCATGCCAAAGCTGTCTGGTTTCAATCCTCACTCAGGATCTTGACACTGCCCAAATTGCTCTAACAATGACTATTTCTTGGCAAATCTGGAAATCTCGCTGTTCCAAAATATTTTCAGGTACAGATATATCTCCCACCAGCACATTACAAGGTGTTTCTGCGCTTTCTGACATCACCAGATATGAAGGCTTTGTGCGAAATTTACACCTCACCATGTACCAGTCAACAGCAGGTCCCAATTCATCTATTAGGTGAGTCATGTTGCTGCATTGATGGCTCTTTTAGAGATCCTGGTTCGGGTGGTACCGGTTATGTTCTTCTACAGGATGAGATACTGGTACAGTATGGTGGGGAGGGTTGTACACTTGCAGTCTCTGCTTTCAGGTTGAGGCACTTAGTTTACTGCATGCTATGCTCGCAGTAGAAGTCAAGAACATTACTCATTGCTTATTCTTTTCTGATTCACAACTCCTGGTACAATCCCTATCTAATGTGCATACTGTAAGAAAAAAAAGAACAATATTTTAAGAAATATATGTTAATTCTTTAGTTGGGAACTAAAGATGGGACGAAGATATAGTGGGAAGCTCAGCAGGGGTGACCTGAGAACACATCAGAACCGTCCAGTATCAGCCTGATTTAAATCTGACCGTTCGATCAAATCGGATGTGTTCACATGTCACTCCTGTAGAGACTCCCTCACTGGATTGGTGCTAGCCTGCTGATGATATTCCTTCATTTTTTTTCTCTTTCTTTACTTTCAATTTCAAATCAAAAGCATCTATTTATAGTCCCAAATTATTGGGATTTGATTTTTACAATTTGTACTACAGTGTACTATGCATGTGTACTAAAATTTAGAGATTGTACATCCTGTGGTACTACTTAGGCTGTGGTACAGTGGTACTGCATGAATTTGAATTATTTTTAAGTGATAAAATTTGGAGTTAATTGTTACAAAAGAATAAGATTTTTATGGGATTATGGCATTTTTATTTAATTTTTTTTTTCGTTGTATGTGAATGATTATTAATTAATATTTTGAAATAAACTGGTCCATTTTTAAATCAACTTCATTCCTAATATTAATCTTTTGGAATAGAAACTTTTTGTTATTGGAATATAATGTGTGATTTAGTTATGAGTTATGACTTATCAATTTCTGAAATATACAATAATTAATCAATATGGTAAAATCGGAAGATATTTAAAATTTAGTAGAAAGTACCAACTAAATTATAATATTTTGGACATGTCAAATGGGCCTTGAAAATATGCCAAATGGGCCGTAATTATTTCCATTGAATAAAATTGCAACTAGTTGAATTTGGTTCAAAATAGCCGAAATGATCATCCAACTGTGCAATTATGGTTCAAGTTGGATCTTTTTTTCTCTCTAATTTAAACAAAAATATAAATGAATGAGGGATGTTCATTCTATTATAAATGAATGAGAGGAACATGAGTCATGATTAATTGTGCGCTCTTTCATTCAATATCAAACTTTCAAATTATATTAATATTAATTAAGCTACCATTGCATTAAAAATTGCTCTCTGATGCAGTATACGATGAACCCATTCAAATTGTTGGACTAACAAATCTTCAGCTTCTTTAGATGTTAATTAAAATAATGCAAATTATGTTTCAAAATCAAAAGTAATTAAGTTTCAAAACTAGTGGCAAAATCTCATGTTTGAAACTTCAATAAAAAATTGATTGTGAATATTAAAAAAAAAAAAAGTTTGCATGACATGTTTATTTCATGATAGATAAAACATTGAGGCCATTAAATTTATTTCACTAAAAGTCTGTTGACGAAAAATAAAATATGCGTTGGAAGTAAACATGGATTTAAAGAGAAAAGAGCATCTTATAATAATTCATATGTTTATTTCATGATAGATAAAACAAGAAATATAGATACGAGTCTCTCAATAAAAAGAAAAACAAAATGCTAAAATTTGTAACAATGTAATAAAATATCGGATAATTCATATGTTCACATCTTATAATAATTACTTCAACATGGATTTTTTTTTTTACGCTTAACTTCATAAGAAATAAATTCAAAAATTTATAAATTTTGCATTTATCATTTGTGAGTTAGATCGATGTGAACAATTTAAATTTGTTGTTTAAAATCTATTTGATAAATTTTAGAGTCAATGTCACTATGGCTGAAATAACACCTGATGTCATAAGAATATAATTTTTTTTTTTTATCATTGTCAGATAAAAACATGAATGACACGGTAAATATTACACTTACCCCCCCCCCCCCCCCCCCCTCCTAAAGACAAAATAATGTTTCTACCCCTCCTATTTTTCAAATTTTCACGTCTCTTCTGAACACGAAATCAAACATGGCCTCAAGGACTTGTGGGTCAAATATCTCTTCTAAGAGGTGATTCATATCTCGGCCCAATCACTTGAGTTCTTTTTTTTGGGCCTAGAAATAATTCACCAATGGATCTTGTACACTATTTTAGTAAATCAACTAAAGTTAATTCACACAAGCTGGTTGTACAAACTCTACTTAATTTAATTATCACAATATTCAACATTCAACATAAGCAATATACATAGATAATATTCAACATTCAACATATATATCCATAATTAAACATATATTCAACAAATATAATTCAATATTAAAAGAACCATCCATCTTATTTATTATTGGTTGCGGTTTATCTCCCTGTTCCCCCAATCCAGCTTATACTCTTGCTGTCGTTATCCATTTACAAATGTAACAAATTGAATCCAACCAACCATAATATTTTCTTTACGAAGATACAATAAATTAATCAGTGCAAACTCACCTTTGAAAATAAAATAATAATACAGTGCTTGAGTAAATCAACAAGGAGGCTTGTCGGCAGGAGGAGGCAGTATTTTTGCCTCTGCACTATTACCATTCTTTGTTATAAACACAACATCCATTCCCCATATTGTGTGTGTTTCTACGTGACAATGCATGAACCAAACTCCTAAGTTAATTGAAAAACAAAAATATATGTTGAGGATTAGTGTCTGAAAATACTCAAAACAACAATTTGTAATAACTAATTTAATCTACTATTTGATTAATTTTGCCGAGCTACTTAATTAGTTCGGATCAACTATCTAATCAGATATTGCTAAACAGGCCGTTCTCATTGTAGCTGTGTAACACCTTTGATTGTCAAATTAAATCAATAAAAAGATTCAATAATTTGATATTCAACAAAAAGGAAAAACAATAAACTCACCTGGATTAGCTGCCCTAAAGCGGATAGTTGCCCAACCATTCTTCGGCACACCCAAAGTGTTCTGATGTGGTGGATCAACCAAGTTGTAACTCAGAGGATCTGTTTTGTTGTCGAAGTTGCCGGTTCCTCTTCCAATGGCATAGAATCTGTGGCCGTGCAAGTGTATGGGATGGGTGACCTGTCCGTTTACTAAGTTAGTGCCCTGAAACACAATCTCCACGATCGAGTTATACTCGAGCACTTTCACTTTTGTCGATTTATCAACAAATGTGAGGTTCTCTTGATTGGTGGCATCAGTAAAATTGAAGAAGTTTGGTGGTTGGTCAGGGAAGTCAGTGGTGTACACACCGGCAATAGAATTGTAGTATGCATCCAGCACATCAATTTTCGGGGTTTGGAAACTAGCATTGTTCATACTAGTAGCTAACCTAGTATTGTTTGGACCAAGACATGAGATGTTATGGCACATTTGTGTATTCGCAGATAGCGTGATATACATTTTGACATCGGCAGTTTGGGTTACGACAGCTGGGTCATCTGAGTTGGCCAGCGAGCGAAGACCTCTAGTGAATGCATCTGATGCATTAGTGTCGTTGTATTTTGGTAAGGAGGTGAAAATCGGTCTTAATGATGCCGCGGAATGATTAGTTTTGTATTCTAGAATAGCTACGGTCATATTAAGATCTCTAGTGGCATTAGAAGTTCCATCAAAGTATGTATGCGCGATGATGTAATAACGGAAGGGGGAAGATGAGTTTTGCAATTGATTGGCCTGTAAGAGAAGGTCCATCGTTTGGCCCGGGGTAATCATGATAAATTCATTCAAGTAAGGCTTCGTATAGCTGGCGTCGGTTCCAACTACTGTTACATTGTGGCCGGAAACCGCAAAAAAGAAATCATTTTCCGGGGCTGCATTTATTACACGGAGTAGGTACATTTTGCCTTGTTCGACTTGTACCTTAAAAGTTTCTACAACAAAAATAAAAATGAAAGATATATGTATTTAGATCACATTATATTTGAAAAAAATAATAATTTGGTGCTAATTTTGTTTAAATTGATAAAGTAACAAACATTGTCAAAGAGAATCTCCATCTTTTGGAGCATTAACAACTTGCATTATAAATAAACAACTTCCTGTACCGGGAACAATAAATTACCATTTGATGAGCATGGCATGAAGTCACCAGGCTGTCCATTGATGGTGTTGGCATCAGACAGTTTGAAGTGACTGCCATATGCATGAATTACAGATTGGTACACATCTGTTATGTTTTCGTTCCACCACTCTCCTAGAATCAACGTGAATTCTTTATGGGGTTTGTGGAAGGGGAAGGTGGTTCCTAGCTTCGGGTAAATAACAATAGCACCGTGAACAGTAGCACGATCATATTCACTATGTGCGTGCCACCAGAGCGTGCCTTCTTCTTCTGTAAATTGGATCCGTTGTGTGTAGTTGGCTCTTGGCTGGATAGGGCACTGAGTAATGTATTCTGGTCCATCGGACCACGGGTCCCTCGGCTGATTTATGCCATGCCTATAGAAATTAGATGAATATATACATGTTAGTCTTGCATGTATTGAATCCTTAATTAATAGTGCAAATTAATAACATATTCTTTATGTATGTACTATGTGTATATACCAGTGGATGGTGATGTTCTTGTTCCCTCTGTTGATGACCTTGACATAGACTGTGTCGCCTTTGCGAGCGGAGATAGTGGGCCCCGGATATGATCCATTGGACAGTTAGAATGTTCTTTGTCTTATTACAGAGCCGGGTGTAGGTAGTTTCTTGAATCTGTTTAAGGGAAAAATCTAAAAAATAGATATATATATTATATATATATCAAGTTACAAGTCATACTTGATAGTTTGGTTTCGCTAGCTGTAAATATATTTTATTTTGAACTGGTACCAATCACTACTTGAGTTTGTGATGCATACTTGCTAGAAAAGCATAGAAGATTTGACCATTTTTTCCACTATTTAAGTTCACTTTGTTTCCTTTGGGAAGAGCTGGTATGTATTTTATTGTTTAATTGTGTTATGTAAACCAAAGCCTGAATCGGATGAAGACGAGCCGGTTTTCTAGTAATTTTGTAGCCTGAGCGAATTTTTGCCGAAAACTCGTCCGACTCTTGTTGATCTTGTGATGGTCAGAGATGTAGCGATTGTGAATTCAAATTGAAATGTAGTATAAATTTAGAGATAAGTGAGTTTGAGGAAAATTAGAAAGATGATATATGAGAAATGAGAGGTAGCACAGTTGGCTAGAAAAAAAGTCTTAAGATTGTTGGTTAACTAAAAGTTGAGAGTTCGATTTTACCTCACAACTTTGCAACCTCTGCGAAGATTTTCAAAAAAAAAAAAAGAGATGATATATAATGGCGGCAGTGCAATATAGAACAAGAGCTTAGCTTAGAAATTACTTGATTAATCCTTGAATTTGTTCCATACACAGATTTTTATAATTATATAATTATCATTCGGGTTTCTAATTTATTTTTGTATGTATGGATTGTGTTGTACATTTATCAAATCAAATAAATGTATTGTACATTTGTACACTGAATTATGTAAATAAAATCACTTTGTTACCATAATATTTAGAAAATATGATTTATAATTTTCTCAACTTTTCTGAGAACAAAACAATTAAGCTTTTATAAACCTGAGAATTGTCTCCCAGATTAAATTACTGGTCAAATCCTCCAACTCTAACTACATTTGACCAAGACCACCTACGTGTGCTAGTTGGCGTGTGTAAGTCTTTAAACCTACGTGTGCAAATCTTTAAACCTAACATATAAGTCTTTAAACCTAGCATATCAAGTCTCTAAAAAATGTAAATTTAATATCCACGTACATTTTCATATGGAGATTATATTAAGTGGTTCGGATCGACTGTTTAGACTTTACAAATGAAGATATAGATTAGTAGTAATGACCGATCCGTACTTTGCAAAATACCATAACCTCACTCGTTCCTTTTATGCAAGTATAGTGCCTTCATCTTGGGATGAAAACAGAGCGAATTCAGAGTGGATAATGCTAAATCAAATACGTATCCGCCTTTTAATGAGCGGATACGAATAAAAATACGGTTAGTAACATATGTCAACAAAATTTAAAATCAAATCCGTCTTTGATGAATACGGATACAGAGAGGATAACCTATGAATACGTATTCAAATACGAATACAAAACAAATCTTTGTAAGTCATATGAAATTTGAATACAAATTTTAATTAACAAAAATTAAATATGAAATACTGTCCGGACCTATCATGCTTATATAAATAAAAGTTAATAAACACAATTTTGTAAGATAGAATTCGGAAAGAATTGTACAAAGTAATTGACTCCCAATTCGCTCCGAATTGCTGTCTAGGCCGCCTATCATGAGCTCCGGTCTGGTTTTTAAATTAGTCCCACAATGTATATTAAAGTCTAAGTTGAAGTCTATATACAATATCTACTCTCAACAACAAGATTCACGTGATGTGTGGCGTTGTATGCAATCTTTTAATTACACTGTTTAACTAATTTGCAAAACATATAATAATTGTATTTAACGATTTCTTTATATGTGTGAGTTTGCAGGTTCAATAACATTAATTATAATTACAAGATTAAGTTTGAAGAACCAAGGATATCAACAAAATTTTACGAAGATTAAGATTATAAATTGTAATATCAAATAGAGAAGTAAAGTAAATTTGAGATTGTTGATTTCTGGAACTACCCGTTCAGTACGAAAGCAAACCGTTCAGTACATACTGCATTGAATGGAACTGGATGGATAGAGAAGCGTTTCAGTACAAAATAATTATTCCGGTTAGCAATTGTTCACGGAATGTTCTGTACCATCCAGGGACTTCCCAGATTGACTCTGCTCCGAACGGATGCTTGCCGTATTGTACGCTATTCAAGTTACACAGAATTGGGATGAAATATAATATCTATTATTTACGGAGATAAACGTACTGAACGATTAGTGTATAATTCAAAAAAGAGAAAACTATAATTTCAATTACATTTGAACTATCCATTCGAACGGAAGATCACCGTACTGAACGGACCGGTTCAAATACCTAGATCTGAAGCTCCCTCTATAAATAAATTAATACTCTAACTTCAGATTTGAGCTAGCAGCTTCTAAATTTCAAAAAAAACTTATTTTGTGTCCTTGAGAGCTTTCATCTTTGAAAGAGCTGGCGAGGTTGTGTTCTCTCGTAGACGTAGGTATTTTAAGCAGAACTCCGTTGACATCCCGCGTGTCAATCTCTCCTACTCTATTTATTTACTTTACATTGTTAATTGATTGTTGTCGTTTGTTTGTTTTACCTACCATCACGAAAAATGTCTAAAGTTTTTAAGTCACCATATTCATTCTCCTCTAGGTGCCGTTAGAGACAACAATGAGGTTATGAGTTGGATTACCTTTTCGGAAAAGAAAAAATAATGCCTTATTGATGATGAGGCAAGCAGATTCAGATAGCAAATTACATTGGACATCGAATAATTTCAATCCGATACCTATTGTAAAATCTAATTCTCAATTATAGCAAGTTATATTTTTCAAGTCCTATATTTCTTGTGAAGATTTATTTTATTTCTTGAATATTCAAAGTATAACTCGTGAATTAAAAAAATAATAGTAAAATCATACTACACATTAATTGTGAATTGGGATACGAGAGAAATCACTTACAACAAAAGTACGATGATGAATCTTGGCCCCACAGGGAATGGAGAATAAACAGCATAGCATTAGACCGACCGCCATTGGCCATAACAAGAAAAGCTTACTAATAAACATGGTGCTTGAAAATTAAAAATAAACCAAAAGAAATATTGCTCAATATTTTGTTGGGTTGTTTCCTTCCTCCCAGGAGACTGTTAGAGCTGTATTTATAATTAAACCATTAGAGCCCTTTTCTTTCCATTATTCCAAAAGTGTGGCGGCACTGACTATTTGAAGAAATTTTTGTACACCCTTTTGCATGCAAATATGGATAATAATCATATATTAGTCTAAAGTGTGTCAAAAAGGCAACCTTTTGTCAACCTTAAAAAGAGCAACCTTTTATCTGCTCATGCATCATACTTAGAAAATTTAATTAGAAAAATGCTCATAAGACCATTACTTGTGACTTGTGAGTAATTAATGTTTGTTTTATTGGTCAGATGCATGACCAAGATAGTACCTAACCACTGAAATAATGTAGTTTTCCTATTTACTGATAAGTAGGTTGCTTGTTTTCAATTTGATATTTTCTTTCTTTTTTCTTGGATGCCCCGGCCCACAGTGTGTTTCATTTTTGACCCGTTTCCTTTTTCTTTTATATCACCTGACACCCGCTAATTCTCCTCTTTTAATTTTTTTTGTAGTTTCCTTAATTTTTTTCTTTTAATATTATTTGTTGTGGGCTATAATAATTAATGTGTTAAATATTGATATCAACATCACCAAAAATATCAGTGAATGACAATAATATATTTTATGACAGAGAGAATCTGTATTGATTATGTGTATATAATTACAATAACACGAGACTTATTATAGATTTGATTGTGATTAATCTTAAATATCTCTACTAATTATTTCCTACCTAACACTTTTACATTGTTAATCAACTCTTACAACTTACCGCCACTAATATCTGCAATATAATCTCTATCATCTTCCCTCAAGCTCATCGGGTGGTACGGAGGGGGCAGTATTATTGGGCTTTGAGATTCGTGCCAAGTTAAAAAGAACGGTCCAGATCAAGTAATTGTAAAAGATTATCTATTATGGTACCGGAGAAGATCTGAATTCCTGTGGTACTGCATGAATTGGAATTATTTTTAAGTGATAAAATTTGGAGTTAATTGTTACAAAAGAATAAGATTTTTATGGGGTTATGGCATTTTTTTTTTTTTCGTTGTATGTGAATGATTATTAATTAATATTTTGAAATAAACTGGTCCATTTTTAAATCAACTTCATTCCTAATATTAATCTTTTGGAATAGAAACTTTTTGTTATTGGAATATAATGTGTGATTTAGTTATGAGTTATGACTTAACAATTTCTGAAATATACAATAATTAATATGGTAAAGTTGGAAGATATTTAAAATTTAGTAGAAAGTAGCAACTAAATTATAACATTTTGGACATGTCAAATGGGCCTTGAAAATATGCCAAATGGGCCGTAATTATTTCCATTGAATAAAATTGCAACTAGTTGAATTTGGTTCAAAATAGCCTAAATTATCTTCCAACTGTGCAATTATGGTTCAATTTGGATCTTTTTTTCTCTCTAATTTAAACAAAAATATAAATGAATGAGGGATGTTCATTCTATTATAAATGAATGAGAGGAACATGAGTCATGATTAATTGTGCGCTCTTTCATTCAATATCAAACTTTCAAATTATATTAATATTAATTAAGCTACCATTGCATTAAAATTGCTCTCTGATGCAATATACTATGAACCCATTCAAATTGTTGGACTAATTAACAAATCTTCAGCTTCTTTAGATAATTTAATTAAAACAATGCAAATTATGTTTCAAAATCAAAAGTAATTAAGTTTCAAAACTAGTGGCAAAATCTCATGTTTGAAACTTCAATGAAAAATTACTTGTAAATATTAAATAGTTGAGTGGCTTAATCTCCGTTATTTACTCCAAAAAAAAAAAATTTGCATGACATGCTTATTTCAAAAAATCTACATTAGATGTCTTTTATGAAATTTGAAGTGAGTTTGATAATGCATTGAGGCCATTAAATTTATTTCACTAAAAGTCTTGATAAAAAATAAAATATGCGTCGAAGTAAACATGGATTTAAAGAGAAAAGAGTATATTATAATAATTCATATGTTTATTTCATGATAGATAAAACAAGAAATATGGATACGAGAGTCTCTCGATAAAAAGAAAAAGAAAATGCTAAAATTTGTAACAATGTAATAAAATATCGGATAATTTCATATGTTCACATCTTATAATAATTACTTCAACATGGATTTTTTGTTTACGCTTAACTTCATACTAAATAAATTCAAAAATTTAAAAATTTTGCATTTATCATTTGTGAGTTAGATCGATGTGAACAATTTAAATTTGTTGTTTAAAATCTATTTGATAAATTTTAGAGTCATTGTCACTATGGCTGAAATAACACCCGATGTCATAAGAATATAATTTTTTTTTTGTGTAGAGCCCGTAGGCATATATAATTTATTTATTGATCATTGTGCAGATAAAAACATGAATGACACGGTAAATATTACACTTACCCCCCTCCTAAAGACAAAATAATGTTTCTACCCCTCCTATTTTTTCAAATTTTCCCGTCTCTTCTGAACACGAAATCAAACATGGCCTCAAGGACTTGTGGGTCAAATATCTCTTCTAAGAGGTGATTCATTATCTCGGCCCAATCACTTGAGTTCCTTTTTTTTGGGCCTAATAAATAATTCACCAATGGATCTTGTACACTATTTTAGTAAATCAACTAAAGTTAATTCACACAAGCTGGTTGTACAAACTCTACTTAATTTAATTATCACAATATTCAACATTCAACATAAGCAATATACATAAGATAATATTCAACATTCAACATATATATCCATAATTAAAACATATATTCACCAAATATAATTCAATATTAAAAGAACCATCCATCTTATTTATTATTGGTTGCGGTTTATCTCCCTGTTCCCCCAATCCAGCTTATACTCTTGCTGTCGTTTATCCATTTACAAATGTAACAAATTGAATCCAACCAACCATAATATTTTCTTTACGAAGATACAATAAATAATCAGTGCAAACTCACCTTTGAAAATAAATAATAATACAATGCTTGAGTAAAATCAACAAGGAGGCTTGTCGGCAGGGGGAGGCAGTATTTTTGCCTCTGCACTATTACCATTCTTTGTTATAAACACACATCCATTCCCCATATTGTGTGTGTTTCTAAGTGACAGTGCATGAACCAACTCCTAAGTTAATTGAAAACAAAAATATATGTTGAGGATTAGTGTCTGAAAAATACTCAAAACAACAATTTGTAATAACTAATTTATCTACTATTTGATTAATTTTGCCGAGCTACTTAATTAGTTCGGATCAACTATCTAATCAGATATTGCTAAACAGGCCGTTCTCATTGTAGCTGTGTAACACCTTTGATTGTCAAATTAAATCAATAAAAAGATTCAATAATTTGATATTCAACAAAAAGGAAAACAATAAACTCACCTGGATTAGCTGCCCTAAAGCGGATAGTGCCCAACCCGTTCTTTCGGCACACCCAAAGTGTCTGATGTGGTGGATCAACCAAGTTGTAACTCAGAGGATCTGTTTTGTTGTCGAAGTTGCCGGTTCCTCTTCCAATGGCATAGAATCTGTGGCCGTGCAAGTGTATGGGATGGGTGACCTGTCCGTTTACTAAGTTAGTGCCCTGAAACACAATCTCCACGATCGAGTTATACTCGAGCACTTTCACTTTTGTCGATTTATCAACAAATGTGAGGTTCTCTTGATTGGTGGCATCAGTAAAATTGAAGAAGTTTGGTGGTTAGTGTACACACCGGCAATAGAATTGTAGTATGCATCTAGCACATCAATTTTTGGGGTTTGGAAACTAGCATTGTTCATACTAGTAGCTAACCTAGTATTGTTTGGACCAAGACATGAGATGTTATGGCACATTTGTGTATTCGCAGATAGCGTGATATACATTTTGACATCGGCAGTTTGGGTTACGACAGCTGGGTCATCTGAGTTGGCCAGCGAGCGAAGACCTCTAGTGAATGCATCTGATGCATTAGTGTCGTTGTATTTTGGTAAGGAGGTGAAAACCGGTCTAATGATGCGGCGGAATGATTAGTTTTGTATTCCAGAATAGCAACGGTCATATTAAGAATCTAGTGGCTTTAGAAGTTCCATCAAAGTATGTATGCGCGATGATGTAATAACGGAAGGGGGAAGATGAGTTTTGCAATTGATTGGCCTGTAAGAGAAGGTCCATCGTTTGGCCCGGGGTAATCATGATAAATTCATTCAAGTAAGGCTTCGTATAGCTGGCGTCGGTTCCAACTACTGTACATTGTGGCCGGAAACCGCAAAAAGGAAATCATTTCCGGGGCTGCATTTATTACACGGAGTAGGTACATTTTGCACTTGTTCGACTTATTACCTTAAAAGTTTCTACAACAAAATAAAAAGAAAGATATATGTATTTAGATCACATTATATTTGAAAAAAATTATAATTTTGTGCTAATTTTGTTTAAATTGATAAAGTAACAAACATTGTCAAAGAGAATCTCCATCTTTTGGAGCATTAACAACTTGCATTATAAATAAACAGCTTCCTACCGGGAACAATAAATTACCATTTGATGAGCATGGCATGAAATCACCAGGTTGTCCATTGATGGTGTTGGCATCAGACAGTTTGAAGTGACTGCCTATGCATGAATTACAGATTGGTACACATCTGTTATGTTTTCGTTCCACCA